>CAJNDT010005923.1:0-132500 GCA_905221615.1 Symbiodinium sp. CCMP2592
CATCTAGCAGGTTTTTCCGCATGCACGAATGTGAGCGCGTCATATCATGCTCATTCGCTTCTGAAATGTTGAGCCTGTTGCAAGGTCGAAGCTGAGCGCCGTAGTCTTTTACGTAGAGCAACGCGCAGGATGGGAAATCTGGATCCGAAATTGTCCGCTTGCAGAAAGCTAGGACAGGCAGACTCTATTGATCCGCCGCAGTTTGATTCGAGATTGTATGCTGCAGGGTGTGAGGATACAGACGAGGGAACCTGAACGAGCTCAGAGGTGGCGGGCAAATGATTTCACCCTTAGGACAAAGCCGGTGGTATAATACTCAGCTGCCAACTGAGTTGGATTGACTCCGGCATGTCTGGGACCTTCCACCGTTCTAATAGTGTTATACTACCCAAAGGGTGTGTAAGTGGGTTCCCTTGGTTTTTGCAGCAGATGGGGTGGGTTCCCTGTGGGTTCCCTTGTTTTTTGCAACACTTCAGGTGGACAACATATGGGTTCCCTCCTTTTTTTGCAGCATTTCGGGTGGGTCTGTGTATGTTCTTCACTTAGCTTTCTTCTAGATTCCCATGGTTTTTGCAGCATGGACGGTGGGTTCCTTGTGGGGTCCCTAGTTTTTGCAGCATTTGCAAGTGGGTTCCCATGGTATCGACGGTGGATTCTCTGTGGGTTCCCTTGTTTTTTTGCAACACTTCAGGTGGGCAACATATGGGTTCCCTTGTTTTTTGCAGCATTTCGGGTGGTCTGTGTATGTTCATCACTTAGCTGTCTTGTAGATTCCCATGGTTTTTGCAGCATGGACGGTGGGTTCCCTGTGGGTTCCTTAGTTTTTGCAGCATTTTTAAGTGGGCTCCCATGGTTTTTCACCGTCGATACGGTGGGTTCTCTGTTTTTCCCGGGTTCCCATGGTTTTCCAATAGGCTCTTTTGGCTTTTGCAGCATGTCAGCTGGGTTCCCTGTGGGTTTCCTAGTTTTTTGCAGCAGTTTTAATGGGTTCCCATGGTTTAACAGCATCGACGGTGGGTTCCCTGTGGGTTCCTTGCTTTTTGCAGCATTGCAAGTGGGTTCCCATGGTTTTCCCAGCATATATTGCGCAAAGGTCTGGGTGGGCTCCCTTGGCTCTTGCAGTGTGTCAGCTCGGTTCCCTGTGGGGTACATGTGGGTTCCCATGGTTTCTCCAGCTCGCGCATTATGTTTCAGAGAAGAGTGGAACTGAAGAAGATGTTCAGGACAGTGGCTGCAGGTGTGGCCCAGTTCCATCGCACATCTTGCGCTGCATTTGGATTTGCTGCTTTGAAGTAAGGCTGCAAAAAGCACGTCTGCTATCTGCAGTTTGGGTCGAGACCAAAGACGTTAAACAGGCTCACCTCTGATGCACATGAGGCTCGCCGCCCTCCTGTGGTAATGCTCTTGATAAGTTTGCTGCGGCTAAATGCTGGCACGCTGATGCGAGGATTTTGCGGCATCTACTGGCAGATGTTAATCTCAGCTTGTAGCTTCAACTGTTTCGATTTCTTGCTGTACGTGGGCTGTTTTTGCGCTGGGAAGCTCCACTTGCAGGAGCTCTTTTTTCCTACAGAATCGTAGGAAGCCTCGAAGGGCCTCCCCTGTAGATGTTTGAACTTGCTCAGGCCAAAACAGTAGCACGGCAGCTTTCTGAATCGCAGTAATTAACCCTTGTCGTTTCTCACACGATGGCGCAAATGTTTTAACGCGCAGTAAGCCCGGCACTGAGAGTGATCAGCGGTCAGTGAGCTTCGCTGTCGCCTCTCTGGTGTTGAACTGTTGCCCCAGCAGCGAGTATCTGTTGAGCAGTGACTAAGCTCTGCCAGCTTTTAGTACGTGAGTCAGTGAGTGTGAATGGGTGAGCTTTGCTGCGACGAACGGCTGCCTGCAGCGCGTAAATTCTTCTTCGGTGTCGGGTGAGCAGTGACCAAGCTTCGCTCTTTCTTTTCCAAGGGAATGAATGTTTACGGCTTTGAGCCCGGCGTTGAGAGTGGTCAGCGGTGCGAGCCCTGCCGAAGCAGTGGGTGAGAGAGCTTGGCTGTGACCCGAACTGTTGCGTGGCAGCTAGTAACTTCTTCGTCTTCGGTTGAGCGTGAGCGGTTCAGCAGTGTGCAAGCCTTGTCTGAGGCAGGGCACGAATGTTTTGTGGGCTTTGAGCCCGGCACTACAAGCGATGACTCTGCGGAGTGAGGTTTGCCATCTGGCAATGAGGTCTGCCATCTGAGCCAGTGAATGTATAAGCATTGCCCAAACTGTTGCCTGAGCAGCTGGTAAACTTTCCGGCTAGTCAGTGACGAAGCCTTGCTTTGACGTAATCCCAGCCTTCTTTTCTGAAGGCCACAAAACCTGGTTGCGTTGCGGTGTAGGGTTTAGGATGAGTAAGTGAGCCTTGCTGTAGTCCATGTGGGCAGCCAAAACTCTTTGTTGACATCTAGCAGGTTTTTCCGAATGCACGAATGTGAGCCCGTCATATCATGCTCATTCGCTTCTGAAATGTTGAGCCTGTTGCAAGGTCGAAGCTGAGCGCCGTAGTCTTTTACGTAGAGCAACGCGCAGCATGGGAAATCTGGATCCGAAATTGTCCGCTTGCAGAAAGCTAGGACAGGCAGACTCTACTGATCCGCCGCAGTTTGATTCGAGATTGTATGCTGCAGGGTGTGAGGATACAGATGAGGGAACCTGAACGAGCGCAGAGGTGGCGGGCAAATGATTTCATCCTTAGGACAAAGCCGGTGGTATAATATTCAGCTGCCAACTGAGTTTGATTGACTCCGGCATGTCTGGGACCTTCCACCGTTCTAATAGTGTTATACTACCCAAAGGGTGTGTAAGTGGGTTCCCTTGGTTTTTGCAGCAGATGGGGTGGGTTCCCTGTGGGTTCCCTTGTTTTTTGCAGCACTTCAGGTGGGCTACATATGGGTTCCCTTGTTTTTTGCAGCATTTCGGGTGGGTCTGTGTATGTTCTTCATTTAGCTTTCTTGTAGATTCCCATGGTTTTTGCAGCATGGACGGTGGGTTCCTTGTGGGTGTCCCTAGTTTTTGCAGCATTGTTAAGTGGGTTCCCATGGTTTTTAACAATATCGACGGTGGATTCTCTGTGGGTTCCCTTGTATTTTGCAACACTTCAGGTGGGCAACATATGGGTTCCCTTGTTTTTTGCAGCATTTCGGGTGGTCTGTGTATGTTCTTCACTTAGCTGTCTTGTAGATTCCCATGGTTTTTTGCAGCATGGACGGTGGGTTCCCTGTGGGTTCCCAATTTTTTGCAGCATTTTTAAGTGGGCTCCCATGGTTTTTCACCGTCGATACGGTGGGTTCTCTGTTTGGTTCCCGGGTTTTTGCAGCATTTGAAGTGGGTTCCCATGGTTTTCCAATAGGCTCTTTTGGCTTTTGCAGCATGTCAGCCGGGTCCCCTGTGGGTTTCTTAGTTTTTTGCAGCATTTTTAATGGGTTCCCATGGTTTAACAGCATTGACGGTAGGTTCCCTGTGGGTTCCTTGCTTTTTGCAGCACATGAGGCTCGCCGCCCTCCTGTGGTAATGCTCTTGATAAGTTTGCTGCGGCTAAATGCTGGCACGCTGATGCGAGGATTTTGCGGCATCTACTGGTAGATGTTAATCTCAGCTTGTAGCTTCAACTGTTTCGATTGCTTGCTGTACGTGGGCTGTTTTTGCGCTGGGAAGCTCCACTTGCAGGAGCTCTTTTTTCCTACAGAATCGTAGGAAGCCTCGAAGGGCCTCCCCTGTGCGGGAAAGATCTTGTACGAACAAGAACAGAAGCACTTGTCTTGAAACGGCAGCCGATGGCAAGTTTGGCAAATTTTCCAAAAGTATCTCACATTTCACAGCATGTTGGCTTTCTTGGACGTTGATCCAAACAGCATGCGGAAGGAATTTTGTTTTTCCGTGCAGTTTTCCAGCTGAAACGGGTTCCAAAAAGCAGCTCTAGTCCGGGCACCGAAACGGGGCTCCCGATTTTGGCTTTCTTCGTTGGACATACAAGCTCACGCAATACGGGGCCCCAGATTAGAGCTCAGATTTGGGAGCCATTTCTGGGGCCCAGTTATGCCGTTTTTTCGTCGAGCAGATGCCAGCTGGCCGTTGCGTGCAACAGTATATAAACCTCGCCAGCTCTGTCTTGCATTTTGCCGGTGTTCCTTCAAAACTCAAAATAACAAGTGGAACGCTCGCAAACATGTGAACCTTGCAAACAGAACTTTCTCACACTGTAGGATGTGTAGGTGGCACCTTACACTAAACAAGCAACAAGTCGAAACCTCAAACCAAAAAACACCAAAACCTCGAAGCCAAACAACCTCTAATCTCGGAGCAGAAACCAAAAAAAACGACACAAACTCGAAACCAAAACAGATCTAAGCACGGAGTCGAAAAGCTCGGCAATCTTAAACGAAGCACATCCGAAAACCCTAAACCGAAAATCTTCTCAGAAATTTTTGTTGTTCTGGGGCAGACTCCAGATTTCCTCGAAGTGGACTCTTCAGGATGAAACCTAAAGCCTAAAGCTCATCAGCTGTTCGAATTGGCCATGGCAGAAGTGAATCCCAGCAAGACTTGGACGTACAGGATGAGTCGTACGCGCATCATGTTTTCTTTTCGAGTTCGCGTCCACGCGCGCACTGAACTGCGAGAAATCACGTAGGATTCCCTTAACCCAGCACCCAAGCGCTTGAGCTAGGCTACCCCTGTGTGTTTGCATGACAGTTTACGCTTTAACCACTGCGCACCGCAGCCCTTTGTGGTCTCAACAAAAGGAGTGCCTGCGTTGAGCCCCGTAGGTGCCCCGCCTGTAGAGACCCTGCCGTTTTTAGGCATGGTAGCGGAGCTCTGCTGAGCACAGGGCCAGCAACTCCGGACAGCAGGCAGCTCCGCGGGTTTCCTTCCTCAAGGAGCCCGCAGGACTGGTCCTCTCTCTGGGGAGGGTATTCCAGGACTCCACTCTGTAGCAGCTACGAGGCTAGTTTAGGGTAGAATTCGATACTCGGAGGGTCTGTCGATTTTTGAGGGCTGGAGGCCACACGGTTCGCGATCTTAGGGGCTCCAAAGTGCTTGGCGCGCGGCATCGGAAGCACTTCGAGGGCACGCGGAGGGTTCGCGAGCTGCTTGGAGGCGCTCCGT
Organism: Symbiodinium sp. CCMP2592; assembly: GCA_905221615.1. Taxonomy (NCBI): domain Eukaryota; class Dinophyceae; order Suessiales; family Symbiodiniaceae; genus Symbiodinium; species Symbiodinium sp. CCMP2592. The sequence goes on from CAJNDT010005923.1 coordinate 5,134, forward strand.
CGTGCTCCGGAGCTGTTTAGGAGCGACGGGCGCTTGCGCGCGCTTGTTCGGCGCGGAGGGCGTGGGAGCAGCTCCTAAGTTGCTCGTAGGCAGCCGGCGAGTGCTCGTGAGTTGCAAGCAAGCAGCTCCTAAGTTGCTCGTAGGCAGCCGGCGAGTGCTCGTGAGTTGCAAGCAAGCAGCTCCTAAGTTGCTCGTAGGCAACCGGCGAGTGCTCGTGAGTTGCAAGCAAGCAGCTCGTGAGTTGCAAGCAGGCAGCTGGTGAGTGGCTCGTAGGCGGCTGGCGAGTGCTCGTGAGTTGCAAGCAAGCAGCCGGTGAGTTGCAAGCAAGCAGCTCGTGAGTTGCAAGCAAGCAGCCGGTGAGTTGCAAGCAAGCAGCTCGTGAGTTGCAAGCAGGCAGCTCGTGAGTTGCAAGCGAGCAGCCGGTGAGTTGCAAGCAAGCAGCTCGTGAGTTGCCGGCAAAGCTGCTGGCGAGTGCTCGTAAGTTGCCAGTAAGCAGCTCGCAAGCTGTCGGCGAGCACTCGTCGGCTGCTGGCAAGTGGCGCGCCCTTAAAGTTCCTCTAAAGCCCGTTTTGCAAAGACTTTAGAGCCCCTAAGATCGTCAGAGCTGCGGGCCGTAGGCCCGCGAATCGACAGTGCTCCAAAGTACCGAATTCTACCCTATGTCTCGAACTGAGGCCTGTAGCTATCACAGAGTGGAGAGGGCCAGCCTGGAGGTCTTCCTGCATTTGCTGCAGGGCAAGCGCGAGGACACGCGGAGCCGCCGGGAGGAGCTGCTCGCCCGCCAGCAGGGGATGTGCAAGCTGTGCGGCGCACCGATAGGTCCGGGCACTTTCGAGATTGACCATGCGATCCCAGTGGCCCAGTCCTTCTCCGGACAGCAGCAGGAGCTGCAGGCCCTGTGCCTGGAGTGTCACCGCACCAAGACGAGCCTGGAGGGCAACCACAGCACCACCCTCGAGAGCCGGTTTTGTCGGTTTGTGTACCAGAACTACGCGGCCTCACCCAGGCTGCCGCCTCTGGTCTTCCAACTCCAGAAGTGGGATCTGGACCGACCCTGCCAGGGCATCGATGTGTGCCGCTGCCGGAAGAACGGCCTGGCCAACGCCCGCTTCCCCTTGCCGGTGTTCTGCCCGCTGGACTGCATCGTCCCCACGGAGGAGGGCAAGCTGGCGGACCTCATGTGGGTCGACCTGCCCTGCGACCACCGCAAGGGCGTGCTGGACCGGCTGCCCTTCGTGGGGCCAGGGTGGTACGCCAAGCCCGTGTGCGCTTATTTGCTCGAGGCGGGGATGGCGCAGTGGCAGCACTTCAAGTGGAGCCTCGACGCCACAGCGCACGTCGACCAGCAGTGCCTGGAACAGGTCCTGCAGCGCATGGAGCAGAATTGGCCGCAAGGCGAGGAGCACTATGCGAAGCTGGCCATCAACAGCCTCGGGCCTGTTTGCTCGGAATCTAGAATTAGTCTATAGTATGAAGACTTCAAATCATCAAGTAGACGGCGAGGGCTGCAGCTGGCGCCAGACCTTCACGGATGCGGCCGGGGGGATGCACTGGGACCACGTCTTCGTGACGGAGCTGCTCTCGAACAGCAGCTACCGCCCGGTGCACGACTACATCATGGGGGCCGAGTACGTCGCGGTGGCGCGCATTCGCCAGGCTCTGGCGGAGGTGCCCCGGCGGTACCTCAAATGCATCAAGACCGATTGTCTTGTGATGCAGGACGTCCCCAAGAAGCACCGGCCCGCCGTGGAGCGGCTGCTGAAGATGTCGCACCGGGACGGCACGCCTGTGTATCGCTACGAGGAGGTCACCGGGCTGAAGGGCCAGTATCGGGAGCCGAGCATGGAGGCGGAGCCGATCCGAGCGAAGGCGCCGTGGCGGCGGGTGGAGGACCCTGTGAGCCACTGCCTGGACGGAGAGAGCCTGCTGCTGACGGGCTTCCCGGGGACCGGCAAGACGCATTTGGCCAAGAGGATCGTCGAGGCTCTGAGGGAGCACGGGGACACGGTGCACATTATCACGAAGACCCATGCGGCTGTGCAGAACGTGGGCCTGGGAGCGCAGACGGCGGACCACTGGGTGCGGCGCAATGTGCGGAACGGGCACTGCAGCGCAACCTGGCTGGTCATCGAAGAACTGACTCAGTTAGATACCCCCTTGTGGGCCGACATAGCTTGTTTGAGCATGAATAAGAAGATTCGGTTTTTGGCAGCTGCCCGCTGTGCTGGACAGCTTCGCAGGTGCAGAGGTGTGCAAGGAACTGAAACACAGCCAGCTGCTGCACGATCTGGCCGGGGGCTGGTGCCACGAGCTCTCGGAGCGCTGGCGCTTCGACGAGCGGATCTTCGAGTTCCTGACCTGGCTGAGGGTCGACGAAGCGGCGCAGGTGCCACTGCCCGAGGCGGTGCGGGAGGCCCGGCGGCGCTTCCCGAGGCGGGGGGAGCCCGACGTGAGCCTGGTCATCTCCCACGCGAAGCGATTGCAGATCAACGAGCGGGAGAACCGCCGGCTTGCGCCCGCCGATGCCCTGGTGGCGCGGTACGAGGCTCGCGGGGCGGTGCCGACGAATGCGCCGCAGACCATGAGGGTCTGGCCGGGATTGCGCTTGATCGGAGCCGGTGGCAAAGTGCAAAAGGGCACCTTCCTGACCGTGGAAGCCGTGGAGGGCGACGTCGTCCGCCTGGAGAGCGGGCAGTGCTTCGCGGGCCCGGAGCTGCTGAAGCACACGCGGCTCTGCAGCGCAATTACCTATGCTTCGGTTCAGGGGCTGACCCTGAGAGGGAGGGTTTGGCTCTACGATGTGGAGAGCCCGCATTTCACGCTCAAGCATCTGTACATGGGGTGCTCCCGGGCCACCAATTCGGAGCTTTTGAGCGTCCTGTAGCGGCACTGTCAGCATTCACCAAATCTGGCGAGTTGCGACAGTGGCCCGTTTTTTTGATGAAATTGAGCGGTTTTTGAACTACTTCATCGGTCGTCGGATTTGACGACCGATGAATTACATTTTTTTGATCGAAAAGTAGCGAGCTTTTGTGGCACTGTCGCAATTAGCCAAATCTGGCGAGTTGTGACTGTGGCCCGTGACAGTGGCCCGTTTTGATGAAATTGAGCGCGGTTTTGTGGCGGTGGCAGGTTTAGTCAAATCTGACTAATTGTGACACCGGCCCGTTTTTTGATCAAAATGAGCGTTTTTTGTGGCACTGCCAGCATTCACCAAATCTGGTGAGTTGTGGCAGTGGCCCGTTTTTCGATCAAATTGAGCGGTTTTTGTGGCGGTGTCACATCTCGCCAAATCTGGCGAGGTGTGACACCGGGCTGTTTTTGATGAACAAATGACTTGAATGTGAGTGTTGGGAGCAAGGTCGGAATTCCGACTTTGCTCTTTTGTCGAAAAAAGCTGCAAAAAAAAGGCCATAGTTTCGTTCCCCACACGCCCCGACTGGGGGCGACAGATGCTGCAAAAAAACGGGCAGCATTCCGTTCCCCGGCAGCCCCCCTCGGAGGGGGACTGAGAGGGTATCCCGCCCAGGCACACAGGCCTGGCGGGGGCGGTGAGGCTTCAGAGGCGCCCCATTCCTTGGACGCCTCCCCGATGCCTCACGGACCGGCGCGAGCTTCATCGGTGGCTGGGGGATACTGATAACCCCCCAATTGAGCCTTGAACAGTCAGGCACCACCTCCACTCGCTGGGACCGCCGTGCCACAACCTAGAGCCTCTCCCCACAAAGGGTGGATCATCGGCCCTAGGCCCCGGCTCAGCGTGCCCCACTAGGGTAGAGTAGGATAGACGCGACGGGAAACGCGACGGACCTGCCAGGAGTCGAGGCCAACCCAAAAATCTCTGGACCCCGGGAAAAGGCTTGTCAGGTTGTCAGTTTTGTCAGTCGGCTCTTCGGGCCAGAAAAGAACGAACAAGTGTCAGTTTCGCTCTCTCTGGGGAGGGTGTTCCAGGACTCCACTCTGTAGTAGCTACGAGGCTAGTTTCGAGACATAGGGTAGAATTCGATACTCGGAGGGTCTGTCGATTTTGAGGGCTGGAGGCCGCACGGTTCGCGATCTTAGGGGCTCCAAAGTGCTTGCAAAACGGGCGCGCGCGGCATCGGAAGCACTTCGAGGGCACGCGGAGGGTTCGCGAGCTGCTTGGAGGCGCTCCGTCGTGCTCCGGAGCTGTTTAGGAGCGACGCGCGCTTGCGCGCGCTTGTTCGGCGCGGAGGGCGTGGGAGCAGCTCCTAAGTTGCTCGTAGGCAGCCGGCGAGTGCTCGTGAGTTGCAAGCAAGCAGCTCCTAAGTTGCTCGTAGGCAGCCGGCGAGTGCTCGTGAGTTGCAAGCAAGCAGCTCCTAAGTTGCTCGTAGGCAACCGGCGAGTGCTCGTGAGTTGCAAGCAAGCAGCTCGTGAGTTGCAAGCAGGCAGCTGGTGAGTGGCTCGTAGGCGGCTGGCGAGTGCTCGTGAGTTGCAAGCAAGCAGCCGGTGAGTTGCAAGCAAGCAGCTCGTGAGTTGCAAGCAAGCAGCCGGTGAGTTGCAAGCAAGCAGCTCGTGAGTTGCAAGCAGGCAGCTCGTGAGTTGCAAGCGAGCAGCCGGTGAGTTGCAAGCAAGCAGCTCGTGAGTTGCCGGCAAAGCTGCTGGCGAGTGCTCGTAAGTTGCCAGTAAGCAGCTCGCAAGCTGTCGGCGAGCACTCGTCGGCTGCTGGCAAGTGGCGCGCCCTTAAAGTTCCTCTAAAGCCCGTTTTGCAAAGACTTTAGAGCCCCTAAGATCGTCAGAGCTGCGGGCCGTAGGCCCGCGAATCGACAGTGCTCCAAAGTACCGAATTCTACCCTATGTCTCGAACTGAGGCCTGTAGCTATCACAGAGTGGAGAGCTGGAACACCCTCCCCAGAGAGAGACTGGTCGTCCCACCCAAAAAAAACATTTAGAGGTCAACGCGGGACCTGAAAACCCGAGCGCGGGTGGAACCGTCCTTCTTCGTCGCAACGTCGGGCTGGGGACGCAACCAAGAGGGAACACTGGTCTCGGCAAACTGGTGGGACCAGCCCAGGAAGAGCGGAGCCTTGCCGTTAGTTCCATAACCGTGCACAAACGCCGGTCCACGTGTGCTGAAGTCTCTGTCTGCGCCCCGTTTCACTTTGGCTCAAGACTTGCACTGCGTGACAAGCGCGTGGTGAACAGTTGGTTGCGACGAAAGGTGTGAAAGTGCTGTTAGCTTTCACTGCTGTAGCCTTGCGTGACGTAGTCAGTCAGTCGGCTTGCACCTCCTTTTACTAAACCTAGAAGTGTGCCTTAAGGCGCGTTTGGGTTTTAACGTGGTAGCGGAGCTCAAGGTTGCTTCTCAGAGCCATGGACCCACGAGCCGAGCCTACCCGCGACCGTTCCCCAAGAGGACGGAGTTCAGGGCGAAGTGCTAGTCGTGCCAGTGGAGTTTCTTCTGGCTTTCCCTCAACCCCTCGAGAGTTGAGTGCACCTGGCTCGCGGAGTCGTGGAAGGTCCCTCCCTGCTCGGAACAGTCCGACAGCACACCGGCCTGTGAGTAGACCCAGACCTCTTGTGAGTGCGGGTCAAGTGCCTTAGGTGCCTTTTCCACAGGTACCTCAACAGGTTCCGTTGCAGCAGGGTTTTCAGCAGCAGCAGCAGCCTCAGTTTGGAACGCAACCGACTTTCCCTCACGGAGGAGGGAATCCTCAGCAGGCATCTGTGCCTAGTCCAGAAGACAACACTGTCAACCTTTTCAGGCAGATGTTGCAAGCCCAGGATGAACAGATCCGAGCTCAGCAGGGCCAGATTTCGCAGCTCACCGAGATGGTGAAGACGCTCGCCGTTGCGAGTGCAAACGCTGCAAGTTCGGCCGCAAGTGCAGCTCCTGTTGCTGCAAGTTCGTCCCAAGGGACGCCCGCTGAAGCTCTTGGAAGCCTGGGTGCCATCAGAGTTGACTCTGATGGTGTTGTGAAGATGGATGTGGACACAGGCTTGCGCAGCAACAGGGCGGAAAACTACATTCCGTCCCTGCCAAAGTTGGCAGCAGACAAGATGAGATCGCGCCATGAGGAAATCTCCACGTGGACCGCTTACCGCGAAGAACTGACCTCCTGGCTGTGTCTTTTAGACGACCGCTACGCGGAGGAACTGCAAGAGGCTGTGGAGAGCGGTGTTCAGGTTCAGCAGATCAGCCTCTCAAAGGGGAAGGCCGCTCGTTCCACTAAGCTGTGGTACCTCTTGAAGCAGGCTCTCGCTGGTTTTCAGCGAGGAGTTGACATAGCCAAGCTTGTCGAGTTGAGTCAAGGCGGTGCCGCTGCAGGGTACGACCTCTGGCGTGAGTTGAACAAAGAACTGTCTGTTAGGTCTCGTGTGGAGGGACAGGCGCTCAGAGAGCAGGCTCTCTTGATCGCGCCACCAAAGCACTTGAGACGGCCATTGGATATTTTTCGCCATATGATTTCTGATTTTGCTCGCTACCGCACGCTCGTTGCCAACAAGTACCCAGACCTTGAACTGCAGCAGGCTGATGTTATCAGCTGCATCTTGAAGCACCTTCATGATGATTGCAAGAAGTACCTTTTGTTGCATGGGTCTTTGACAACCTTGGAGCAGCTTGAGCGCGGTTTGGTTTTCTATGATGAGCAGCTTCGTGTTTTGAACTTTCACAAGGAAGCCTCGAACGCCAAGGGCTTTGCAGCTTTTGGTGGCTGATCGTTCTGAGAAGGGTGAGCCCAAGGGTGGCGAGCCCAAAGGAAAAGGTCATGGGAAGGACCAAGGCAAGCATGGTGATAAAGGCAAAGGCAAGGACAAAGGAGGAAAGGGAAAGGACAAAGGCAAGGGTGGTCAGAAGGGCGGAAGGGCCCGATCTTCGACGCCGGCTCCTGGGAAGAAGAAGCCGGGCACCTGCAATTACTGCCACAAGCCGGGCCATTGGGCCAACGAGTGCAGGAAGAGGATTGCCGATGAGAAGGCTGCTGCGACAGCAGCGGCGGCAACAGAGAGTGCTGCTCCCAAGGTGGCCCCTCCTGCACCTCCCTCGAATGCTGCGCCAGCTCCCACTGCTCCAAAGGGTGCCGGGAAGATTGGCAAGGCGGCCCTCCTTATGTCGTCATTGTTGCCCGCGGCAGGGCAGATTTCTGAAGCAATGCCTGAGAGGGGACAGTTTTTCACCATGACTGCCTTGATTTTCACGTTTTTCATGTTTTGCATGGTAGGATGCTTGATTTGTCGGTTGGTTGCATGCTTGAGTAGCCCACGGCAGTCATGTTTCACGTATGCTTGCGTAGCCGTAGCAGTGATTGCTTTGAGCCTTGCTTCCGCGCCGCAGCCTCAGCTTCGGGATCGGTCTTCAGAGTGCCTTGCTTTTCCAACTTTGGCACTTCCTGCAGTCACTAGGGACGACCCCTCGTATCTCTTGATTGATAGCGGTGGGAGTGTTCACCTTGTTTCGCAAGACATGCTTGGAGTGACTGCGAAGCTGATCCGAGAGCTTGAGGTTGAGCCTCTCTTTGTAAGTGTCGCCAACGACCAGACTATGGAGATAACTAGGTATGGGTTGCTAGAGCTTTGGTTCCCTTGTTTCGAAGAGGGGCCCTCTGGAACCCAAACTTACAGAGAGATTCGAGTGCAGCTGGAAGCGTATATTGCTCCCAATTCGATAAGCATCCTTAGCTCAGGCATCTTGCAGTCCTTAGGCTTTAGGATCTTTCATTATGACTATGATCCTCAGTTACACGTAGCCTATCCTCCGGGTGGTCTGCGCTTTGAGACAGAATTGTATGCCAACACGTCGTGGCTGAAAGCTTGTACCTACGTTGAGCCTGATTCTACTGATGGTTCCGTGCAGTCGGTTGAGAAGGGAAGCGTGAGTTCTGTTGTCCCGTCTCACCCTGTAGGTGTAGGAGTAGGGCTTGAAACCGTAGGAGCGCGTGTTGGTCGGTCGGTCGCTTCGTCTCACCTAGCCCACTCTTGCTCTGAAGGCCCAGTAGAACCTGTAAGGGACGATGGCTGGGTCCGACCACGAGATGGACCTCGACATGGAGAACTCGACCTGCCGGGTTCAAAGGTTGCCGGCGGAGCAGACGGAGCTTTCCAACGACGTGGCGCTGCCGACTCCGGTCTCTTCCCCGGAATTGTCTCCTCACCTCACAGAGCCGGACCTGCCGACAGCAGAGGTGGAAGAGAGTCCGCCGATGAGTTTTGCGAGCCTTTTCGAAAGCAGCCCGGTGGAGCCGCCGAGTCCGTTGATTCTGCCAGGATCGGAGACTTCTCCCCGCGGCGCTCTTACGAAGGCTGGTGCCAAGGCACTGGCCAGGCAAGACTCTCCAGACAGCCCGGTCGTGACTACTCCTGTGTACGCATGGCGTGGGAAGGTGGCTCCTCTCAAGCCACCCATGCCAGAGCCGGATACAACTCCTATGCCTCCCGTGCCGGAGCCGAGCACGGTCCCTATGAGCGTGGAAGCACAGGAGGAGGAGACGGACGAGGACGAGTGTTGGGGCAAGTGGAGACCAACGTCGAGCACCACAGCCTCCAACATTGCTCCTGGCTCGGGTGCGCCCGCAGCCAGCTCCCAGGGCGCCGTTATGCAGGAGAAAATTGCGGATCTAGCCCAGTTCAGGCAGCGAGCCAGCGAAAGGAGGCAGGGGGTATTATCCGCGATACGTGGGGCACAGCAGCCTGTGACTCCACCGAAGGCCCCAAGCTCAACAGCTATGGTGCCAAGTACGCCCCCAAAGGGGCCAGCCACACCACCGAAGTCTCCGATTACACCACCAAAGGGGCCAACCACACCGCCAAAGAGTCAAAGAGTCCGCCAAAGGCCGCGCCAGCGCCGCCCAACATCTGGACAGCACCACCTCCACCGAGGGCCGCTCCGAAGGCTGCCGCTCCAAAGGTTCCAAAAGCAGCGGTTCCAAAGCCGCCGAAGGGTCCGAAGGCAGCGATTCCAAAGCCGCCGAAGGGCGCGCAACTACAACAACGCCGGCTCCTGTGGCAACGCCGGCTCCTGTTACATCGCCGGCTCCTGTGACAACCCCGGCTCCTTTGACATCGCCGGCCCCTGTGGCAAAGCCGGTGGCAACAACAACACCTCCGGTGGCGACGGTGGATCCTATGGTGCCGACGAGGCATATGCCCTTCTCGGCCATGGAAGGTGCCCGGATGGGGTTCTTGGGCCAGAGAGAAGTGACGGACTTTGCACAGGCCGCGGCTCGAGCAAAGGCCAGTGCTCAAGCAAAGGCCGCTTCGACAAGGATGCCGAGCCCTCCTCCTGCGCCCAAGGTGGAGAATACGCCGGAACCTCCTCGAGTTCCAGCTCAAAGGTCGGTGCCAGCAACAATGCAGGTGCCCATACATTTTCCCATGCAGATGCAGGTTCCTATGCAGATTCCGGTGCCCATGCAGATGCACGTGCCCCCGCAGATCCCCATGGATTACCGCTACAGGCCCTATCCGGCCCGACCGACCACAGCACCGAGGCCGAGTACAGTACCAGTGGCGCCGAGTTCAGCGCCGATGCCAACGCCCACAGCAGCGCCTTCTCTCCGGGCGCCATTTCCAACATCAAGGCCGTCGTTCATGCCGCCGGCAGCCACACCAAGGCCTATAACAAAGAAGCTGATGCCGGCATCCAAGCATGCGCCAAAGCCACGGGCTGTGGTGGGCGTTCACTACACCATCGAGATGCCCACGCCAGAGGAAATATTTGTGGCGCCGCCGACCAGTTTGGCAACGGCAGCGAAACCGGCACCTTTGGTTCCTCCGCTTGTAGACCTCGAAGAGGTCGAGGCAATCAGCAGCGACAGCGACCTGTAACTTTAGCCGCTCTTGAGCAGCAGCCAAAAGAGAGAGCTCGTGAAGTTCTCTTGCAGAGTGCCGCTGTCAGAGAAGTGCTGCCGGTAGGTTGCCCAGCGTGTGTTCAGCTAGGTAGTCCAGCTTGCGTGCAGGTAGGTTGCCCAGCTTGTGTTCCGGTAGGTAGTCTAGCTTGCGTGCAGGTAGGTTGCCCAGCTTGTGTTCCGGTAGGTAGTCTAGCTTGCTTGCAGGTAGGTCGTGCAGCCTGCGTGCCAGTAGGTAGTTCAGCGTGCATGTCGGTCGGTCGCCCATTGCTTGATTCAGGTGATGTGGGTGGTGCCATTGGTGTTGAAGAGCTAGAGCAGCTTTTTGATGATGATGGTGATGACCGTGAAGGGTTAGAGAGAACCACCCCGAACAACACCAAACCCCCGGTAGACCCTGAAGAAGCTCTCCCCGAAAACATCGGTGCCGAAGCTAGATTGCGCCACCAACGTCAGGGTCATACCCCCTACTGGGGTGGCTGTCCTAGCTGTGTAAGATCTAAAGGGCTCTCACCCGCCCGAACACGCAAAAGTGTCGACCCACTTGAGGTGCAGATGGATCAATACTGGTATCGAGGCATCCGTTTGATCGCTGTGGTGCACGTACCGACGTATTGTGTAGGCACAGCTGCTACCTATGCAGGAGATTACCGAAAAGTCACAGTGGGGAAGCTAGTCAAATTCCTCAAATCATTCGGTCTCAAAGAAGTTCATGTTGTACATGACGGGGAACCGCTTTTAGCAGCCATAGCAGCCGAGGTCGTTGAGGTTACAGGTGGGAGTTCGGTTTCTACCAAAACCTCTCCTAGCAGGCACGCCCCGGTAGCTGAGAGAGCAATCCGCACGCTTAAAGAAACCGCTTTGGCCAACGAGCTTCACGCCAAGGGCGTGAGTGGCTTGAAATTGTTGGCAAATGAGGAAGCGATGGAATTGCTTCACAGCCATGCGGCTGCTTCACACAACCGGTTCGGAGCGTCACAGGGTCAACTGTTGAGTCCTTTGCAGCGAGCTTTGGGTGAGAGTCACACGCCTCACTTGTTGTTTCCTTTTGCTTGCATCATGTACATCCAGCCCCCAGAGCACCTTGCGTCACAAGTTGATGGTCGATACGACATTGGTGCCTATCTCGGCCCTGTGATTGGTGGGCAAGGGCATCACTGCATGATCAGACTCTCGAATGGGTCTATGAAAAGATGCGTCGCTCGGGCTCTCAAGATGGCCTACCCAGTGACGTTCTCGTCGAACTTGTTACCCACTATCGCCGAGGCTAATCCTGATGAGCCTGATTATGAAAGCCTACCAGGGGTGGCCCTACCGAGGAAAGCAATCCCGTTGCCGCAACCGGCGCCTGAATGGCTTGAAAACAACAAAACGGCACGTTGTCCGGGATGCTTAGGTAGATCGCGCTTCCACTCTAGGCGTTGCAAAGTTCGCTTTCGTGATTACATCAGGGATACGCTCGGTGATCTTGACAATCCTGAACAGCAACAAGCCCCTGACAAGCCTCAAGTAAAAATCAACCCGAACCCTGAAGTTGTGGAGTTTGAAGAAGAGAGCTTGGACTACGAGCCCAGTCTTCCTGGGTCTCCTGTTCCTGAGGATCTGCAGCACCTGGTGCCCGAACCCTCACAAGCAGCCCAAGACTCTGAGCTCCCTCAGGAGTATCTCCCTGGTGGGGACGTTGAGATGGATCAGGTTGATATGGACGACTACACTGTGCCCATGGATGTTGCTCAGGTCCCGGATGTCCTTGACAGTACGAGCATGCCTCAGTTCATGTTCTCAGTGATTCCGGACCAGAAGCATCACCTGAGTCCTGTTGATTACGGTGAGGTCGGCTTGTTTGCTGCTCAGCTTAAGAGAAAAGCACCCGCTCAGCACAGTAACCCCGATGAGGGGGTAGCCATGCCTTTCGGTGATCGGGAGGTGTGGGTCATCAAGCCCACTTCTGTGGTTGATGATGTCAGTGGCTTGCCTTTGGATCCTGAGAAAACGTGGGTTGGCATGCAGAAAGAGGTGTCTGCTATGCACAACTTGGGTGTCGGCAACGCCCGCACCTATGATGAGATTAAGACCCACTGCCAGGAGACAGGTGCCAAGATCATTAAGTCGCGTTTTGTCTTCACTGACAAGGTTGATGTTGACGATCAGCACATTGTGCGTGCGCGCCTTGTTGCAAAAGACTTTGCTTTCAATCAACCTTCGGCGCTTGACTTGGGCATTGCGAGCCAGACTGCTTCTGTGGAGGCCTTCAAGGCTTTCATCTGTCGTGTTGTCCAGGATACGCTTGTCCTTTGGGGACTTGACGTTTCGACTGCCTTCTTGTATGCCAAGTTGGTTCTTGATACCGTGCTTGAGTTGCCGGGATGCTTTCAGAACCTTGATGGCTCTAAGGTTTACGTCATCCTGGAGAAAGCCATATATGGCTTGAGATCGGCAGGCCTTTCGTGGCAGAAGCATCTTGCTGGACTTCTTGCTGAGTTGGGATTGTTTCCTTCTCTTATTGAACCTACGTTGTACAAAGGGTATTGGGGAGACATCCTTGTGCTTTGTCTTGTGTACGTCGACGACATCTTGCTAGCCACAAGAACGAAAGAGGCAAACCAACAGCTTCTAGACTTCCTCATGGGCCGTCTTAAGGTCAAGTTGACTGGACGCTTGGATGAGGACGGCAGGATCGGATTCCTAGGCCGTGAGATAATCAAGCGTGGCCATGAGATCTTGTTGGCTGTGAAGAAAGAATACGTCGATTCGATCTTCGAGGCTTTTGGGTGGAGCCAGGAGAACCGCAGGAAGATGAAGCCCTGCACTGCACCACCAGACCTCCGATCGATCCTTGACAAGGAAGACCCCGAGAAGCCCTCCGAAGAGCTCTCCCCTGAAGCCGCGAGCCGCTTTAGAAGCACCCTAGGGAAACTAGGCTGGCTTGTGCAAACCAGGGGGGATTTGTGTTATTTTCACTCCATGCTGTCTAGAGGTCAAGCCTGTCCGCGCGCTGTGCATGAGGATTGTATGCGTAAAGTGCTTCGTTGGCTTTTGGAGGTTCCCGATCTTGTTCAGGTCTTTCAGAAGGACTCCAAAGCTCAACCTGGGACTGCAACCCTCGTTGGATTCAGCGACGCTAATTGGGCCTCTGAGCGCTCTACTGGACGGAAGAGCACCAGCGGAGGAGTGATTTACCTGAATGGGAATTGTATCAAGACTTACTCGAGGCTCCAGCCTATCGTAGCACTCTCCAGTGCGGAGTCTGAGCTTTTCGCCATGGTTGAGATGGCGCGCGAGCTTGTAGGATTGGGGCAGCTTTTGGGCCACCTTTTCGAAAGCGTTGCGCAACCCCTATACCTGCCTACGGACAGCTCTTCCGCTCGCCAAGTCAGTATGATGTCCGGCTTCCTGAGAAGGATGCGTCATGTGGACCTTCGTCTTTGCTACTTGCAGGAAGCGTCTCGGTTCAAGCGGTGGGCCCTCGCTCGGGTCTGGGTTTGGGTTTGTTCAGGGCACCCGGGTTTCCCCTCCTTCGTGTGGTTTTCCCCGTGTTGCCCAGTTCGTTCGGCCCTTGCGAGGTGTAGGGGCGGGTAGCGGGGCGGGGTAGCGGCTCATAGCACCCTCTGGTGCTGTAGTGCCATTAAGCGTCGTCCCGGCTGCCCGGGCTTACTCTTGCACTGCACCACGGAGCTGATTCATTTGAAAACCTTGGCACGGGATCAGGTCATTGATCACATAGCACGAGATCCCTCCTACGGGGACCGCCTCGCAGCCAGCTTGTGGCAGCACTTGGAAGCAGCTGACTTCTTCGTATCTGCACTGGACATTTTGCCTCGAGCAGGTGGCCTTTCCCTTGTTGCTTACGCGTCAAGGAATTATCCTTCTTTGGTAGAGGCCACAGAAAGAGAGCTCGGAGCTCCTTTGACCAGCTTGCTGCAGTCAGGTCCTCTCAGGACATGAACCCTGCAAGGTTGCCAATTGCCAATCTGATTTTCAGCCTGATTTTCAGCTTGATTTTGGGTGCGTGCTTTTCTTCATTTAGTGTTTTGCAGATGGATCCAACCACAAACAGCGAGCATGATTTTCACAGTGTGCCGTCGTCGGGTGCTTCAGTGCCCTTGAACGCGCATGCACCGGAGTTCGTGCCTGCTACGTCGCAACCTCAGAGAGTTCCTGCATTGCACTCTGAAGCCGAGTTAGGGATTGAACCTGCGGTTTTGAGTGAGCCTGCGCTTGAGATTGTCTCTTCTTTTGCATTAGGACACACGCTGAACCCGCATGCTCCTATTTTCATGCCGCACACCCATGATGATTATTACCCAGCCCGAGAAAAGCCCACAGAACTACCGTACATGATGACCACAGGAACCAGCCCTGGTCCCAAGTCCAGGGGCAGGCCGCATTTTGCAGATCACACAAGTGCAAGAAAGCCTGCAGACGCGAGGGTTGGATCGGAGGCCGACGATCCTGGAGCCGCATCGCAAGACTCCATGTACCGCCAATCAGAGGCGAAGCCAGGCCATAACACCCGCAAGTTGCCCCATCGCAAGAGGGCACTTCGCAGAGCTATCACTACGGCGCAGCAGTTTGGAGTAGCACCTTATCGGGGATCAATTTTCGAGGGTAGGCATCTGCAAGTGCACAGGGCCGTTGGCCCAGCCACATCCCGTGATGCAGGGGAAGACGCCACGACCGGCACGCCGGCACGGCCCTCCTGTACACAAAGGCTTGGCAGCTCAGGAAGTGCACGGCCTCGTGTTGCCACAATTTCTGCACATGCCCCCTCCCCTAGACGCTGCAGTCTGCTTACGTGGAACGCTGGGGGATTGACCACCCTGGTTTGGGCAGAGCTCAAGGAGTGGCTTCGCACACATAGCAATCGTGTAGACATCGTCTGCGTTCAGGAGACCATTTGGCGGGACGACCTGCAGTGGGATGATGACCACTGGTGCTTTGTGCACCACAGCAGTGGTGCCCCCAAGGAGGCCGGTCTGCTGACTTGCATCTCCAAGCGTTTAGCCACCCCGGAGGGCATTAGGCATAGCTCCATCATCGCAGGTAGATTGCAACACTTGCGGATCACACCCAAAGCAGGACATCAACCTATCGACCTTCTTCATGCATATCAGTTCGCCTGGCATCACCGCAAACAGGACAGCAAGACCGACTGGTGGCAGGATGCCATGCGCCGCAGGGCTCAGTTCTTGCAGAAGCTGTGTGGCTCTCTTAGGTCGCTCCCACGTCGCAACCTTTTGTGCCTCACAGGTGACCTGAACACCCAGCTCGCATCATGCAAAGGAGTAGTTGGTCTTGGCATCCCTGGTACCCCTCCCCCGCAACAAGACGGTCAGGAGCTGCTTCACACGTTGTGCACATTTGGGCTGGTGGCGACCAACACCTTTGGTCAGGCACCGGGCGCAACATTTGTCAATCCAGCCACAAATGCCCAAACACTGATAGATTACATTATTCTACGTGGGGCACATGCTGACGGCACCAGCCTAGCCAGCGGACCGGTGCAGGATTGGCCGGTGGCCATGGGCCGACTGGGCTCTCGACACATACCGGTCCGAGGCTCTTTTCCTTTCACGTGGTGTCCCTGGGTGCACTCTCGTCCCAAGCATCTGACTTTGAAGCCTAGGTCCGTTTGGGAAGCAGTTCGAAACAATCCCGAACGACAACAAGCCTTTCGTGACAAGCTGAGGGCCACCCTACCCCATAGACCCACCATTGCTGACATTGATCGATGCTTGACTCAGGCCTGGACTCATAGCCAACCGGCGGGAGCACGGAGCACCCTTGCGCCAGCCGAGACGGCTGCTACTGTGCCGGCCGAAGCCACAGCCGTACGCACTCTCTGGCAATTGCGCAACGAACGAGATGCGCTGACCCACAGGCCACCTGCCTACTGCCTGCGTGCAGCCTTCACGGCATGGAGGCTTGATCATCAGATCCGCACACTTGAGCGCACGGTCGTTGCTGAGCGCCGCGCTCGCAAGAAGGCCTTTCTTCTCGAGCAAACCGCTCTGGCGGAGCGGGCGTCACAGCAGGGCCAGCTATCTGCATTGTATCGTGTGGTGAACCGCCTTGCTCCTCGCAAGGTCAAGGCGCGGTTGCAAATCCGCGATCCCGAGGGAAACCTTCAGGATCCCCAGGCGGAATGCAACACACTGCTGCAATACTTCAGGGATCTTTTCGCTTCTTCGAGGGCTTGCCCGACACAGGTCTTTGATTGCAGTGTTCAACTCTTCGACGCAGGCATGTGCACATCGGCCCTTGCGTCTCTGTCAGCTTTGAAGGCCGCGCATCCTTCGGCTTCGCCTGGAGTTCTATGGAAGCTTGCTGCACAAGAGGTGGGCCCTGCGCTTAGTGACTGTCTCAATGCTGCGTTTTCGAACATACCCCACATGCTTCCCATGCCCATTAGGCGGGTCTCGCTTTGTCTTTTGCCGAAACCCACCAAAAAGTCGCAACAGCCATCGGATACTCGCCCAATCAGCTTATTAAGTCCGGCCAGCAAAGTACACGCGATCATGTTGTCAGAGCTCATTGCACCGTATCTCCAACATTACATTGCTGATGTCCCTCAGTATGCATACGTGAAGGGGCGATCAACTGTGGAAGCGATGCATCGTGTGGTGTCACACTTTTATAGTGTCCGGGCGGCAGCCCCCACCAGAGAGCGCATGGTACAACGACGACGCGACTCAACCTCCAGAGCTCAATGCGTGGGCGGGGTCACATTCTCTTTGGATGTGGCCAAAGCATTTGACTCCCTTCCCAGAACGATGATTGCTGCTGGTATGCGTGATGCCATGATACCTGAGCCCATTGTTCAACAGGTCCTTGCCATTCATTCCCAGCTTCTTGTTGAGCTTGACCATTGTGGTCTCAAAGCCTCTTGTGCTACCTCTCGGGGGGTTCGTCAGGGGTGTCCATTATCCCCTGCATTATGGGCGCTCGCGACAGGCTATGTGTACCGCCAGCTACTTGCAACTCTGGGGCCCCAAGCATCAGAAATACTCACCATTTATGCTGACGACCTGATAGCACAGTGGATGATTCGCACATCCTCGGACCTTACCGACTGCCTTGCTCAATTGCACAAGCTGGTTAAAATTTTACGTTTTCATGGCATGGAGGTCAGTGACACCAAGAGTGTGATTCTCTACCAGTTGCATGGCACACAGGCTGAGCGAACCATGGGCAAACTTCGGTTCAAAGACAAAGGTGTCTCCAAACTGCGGGTGGCACCCGACTGCGCTTTTCCGATTGTTAGGAAGCACCCATATCTCGGCATCATCCTCAGCTACGGAGCCCTGGAATCTCACAGCATTACCCACCGATACAATCGGGCGGGGCAGCTTTTCTCCAGGCTTCGACAAGTGCTCAGCGCCAGACACCATCTCAGTCGCCACACCAGGCGGCGGTTGTGGCTGTCGACGGTCTGGCCATGCCTGAAATACGGGATCACAGCACTGCAGCTTGAAGCTAAAGACATGGTCAGGATCCGGGGCATCGTTGCCCGACACCTTCGCATTGTCAGTGGACAGCTGTCCAAGGACACACATGTGACCACGGATGCCTTCCTCACCGAGTTGGGCTTTGACCCAATTGCGCTCCTCTCGAAGGAAGCCACCGCCAATCAGACCCGGTTCAAGGCCCTCGACCGGTCGCTTCAGCTCGATAGGGTTGCACAGTGGCATGTCATCCTTCAGGCCGCTTTCGCACAGCCGCCCGTCGCTGCGCCACAGGCGCCGAATATTGCTCCCGCATCCCAGCCGACACCAAGTACACAACGGTCGCACTTCTTGCACAGAGGCACCCTCAGGAATGGACCTGATATCTCCGAAGCTCACGCTTCGACCGGCACTCAGGCTGCTGCACCGACGCCAGCACCTGCCCCGGATTCAGGTGCCACTCAGGCTGCTACGACACTTCAAGAGGTGACCCTGGTGGCTCGCCCATATGCTTGTCCTAATTGTCCGTGCACCTTCGCGAACTCAGGTCTGCTTCAGCGCCATCGGGTACGTGCACATGGTGCTCAGGCGCATCGTGATGTCAAGAAGGCCCTCTCCTCAATCAATCAAGTTGAACATTCCCTTAACGGTGTTCCCACATGCAAGTACTGCCTTCGTGAGTTCAATGGGTGGAGAAATTTTAATTTGCACATCCAGTTTGATAGTTGTGTGCCCAAGCGGCTCAATGCTGCACAACCTCTTCTGCTGGGGTCTCCGGACCGGGAAGAGGCTCCATCTTCTGCACCCACAGCGGCAGTGCCTGCTTGTGAGATCCTCAGTGAACGAGCGCCTGTTGTGCCCCCGGAGACTACACCTCCACCCCCACCTCCTCCTCCTGCACCTTTTGCTGCCAGGCTGCTTGACGAACCCTGTCTGAGAGCGGAGCCCAGAGAACACCTCAGACGCTGGCGAAACATTGCCTCTAAGGCCGAACTGCATGCTCGCATGGCTCACAACTGCCCAGTCTGTAATTTGTGGGCGAACGACGGCAGTCGCATCAAGATTCACATTCGTGCCAAACACCCATCGGCTGTGGATAGGTTGAATCAGGCTGTGAAGGAGGCCAAAGCTGTTCAGGTTCAACGTCCATGTCAGTTCTGTGCACAAGCCTACCGATGTGCTCCATGTCGGCACGCTGAGGGTTGCACGGTCATTTGGCAGTCGGTGTTCTCTAGTCTCGATCCTGATTTGCTCACTAGTCCAAGCCATGACGATGGACGTGGACCAGAAGTTGACTCACGACCAAGAGGAGGAGAGAGAGTGGGAGATGTACTCGGCGTTCATGAGCACAGCCATAACGACGGCACCCTCGACGACACCCAAGCGACCGCTAGAGCCCCCAAGCAAGCTTCAGAAGACAGACCCCAGGCAGGGAAAAGGCAAAGGAAAGGGCAAAAAGGGCGGAGGCAAGGGCAAAGGCAGTGCCAACAGCAGTCAAACAAAGGACGAGGAAGTCGCCCAGCTTTGGACCCTGTGCCACATGATGATCCGCTTGATGGTACGGCACGAGGACTCGATCAAGACCCTCATGCTGGACACATCCTTCGTTATCTGGATGCGCACAGGCTTGCCGGGCGGAGTCCCGGAGGGCCTGTTTGCGGTGGCGACCAAGTGGAAGGCCGATCGGGAGACCACTCCTCCCACATCCCCGCTGCGGCTCACCCTGTGGATGTGTGTGTGGCGCGAGTTTCTGCAGCGACTGCAACCGGCTCGCATGACACAGGAGATCCAAACCAACATGAAGAAGCTCGGCTTTCTCACAGACGAGGGCAAATGGAACTTCCTTCGGTGGGACCCGGATCAGGCCAAGCTGAT
This sequence comes from Symbiodinium sp. CCMP2592, assembly GCA_905221615.1. Lineage (NCBI taxonomy): Eukaryota > Dinophyceae > Suessiales > Symbiodiniaceae > Symbiodinium > Symbiodinium sp. CCMP2592. The sequence continues at coordinate 24,257 of CAJNDT010005923.1, forward strand.
CCCGGACACCACTCGCCCACCTTTGACGGCGGCGGCCGCGATCGAGCTGGTGGAGAGTGTGATCCGATTGGCGACGGACTCCCAGCTGCTGACTCGGTTTGCCCCCACCAGGCCTCTGGCATCGGAACTCAAGGGCCCATCGATCACCTTCCTGGCGTCGGTGTCCAATCGCTCCACACCGAGCGATCAAATGCACGCCTCCCTCGCGGAGCTCTGCGGCAGCGCTTGCTGCCAGGTGATCGGCATGTCCATCAAACCCGAACGATTGACGAGGTCCCCTCTTGCTCAACAGATCTACAAGTTCCTGCCTGCGCCGCCCCCGCCGCCCCAGCCTTAACCTTAAACTCTCCCTCGGTACCTGCTGCTACCCCAGTGGGCACTTCCTTCAGACTTAGCAGCAAGGTCGACGATGCAGTCCAGCTGAGGATGCGCCTCACCAACGGCTCAAACCTCTGCTATGCGAACGCCTCACTGGCAGCCTTGCTTTGGTGCAGTCGTGCATGCACTCAGGCGGTGATTCCGCGACATGTGTTCACCGCTTTGGAGGCTTGCATACTAGGACGGCAACCTTTTAGCCTGTGGAGCCTGCTTGGTTGGCAACAGCTCCTTACCGACTGGAGGAACCCTCGGGAGCAGCACGATGCTGCTGAGTTTGTGCATCATCTTCAGGCGCGTATGCAGACTCCTGCGCTTCAAGGTTTGTGGCAAGCCCGCGACTCCCATGATCAGGTGCGGGATTCGGGAGACACCTGTCCACTTCTTTTGACCGCGCCTCTGTTAAGCCACTTCACTGTCCAACAGCTTGTCGATTTGTGGCACACCCAGGCTCCGGCGCATGCTCTGCTGCAGACGCCTGAATGCCTGATCCTCCAGCTTGCGCGGTTTAATGCTGACGATGCTGATGCCCATAAGGTTTTAGAGCCTGTTACTCTCGACCCTGTCTTGAAGGTTCCTTACTTTTCGGGCCACTCCACTAGGGTTTCTAAGTACCACTTACGAGCGGCAATCGTCCACATTGGCCCCCGAATGGCAACTGGCCATTACAGAGCGGCTCTGTTTGAGGATATGGCACGTAAGGTTTTCTACACTGACGATAATCGTGTTGCTAAACTCGCCAAACCCGCCGAACTTGCTGAGATATTTGCGAATGCTTATCTTCTCTGCTATACCAAAGAGCCACGCTTGATGCCATCTCCTTAGGGGACAGCTGTCGCGTTGTCGCGAGTGCAAGTGGTTCCGCGTCACTCGTGTGTGACCTGCAGTCCCTAAGTGCTTCCGCACTGCAGTTTTGCCGTAGTGCCGTAGCTGCTGCCGTAGCCCGTAGTGTTGTGCTTCTAGCTTCTGCCGTAGCTCGTAGTTCTGCGTACCCTAGGTACAAGTTAGTGTTCTGCTGCACAAAGTGCGGCTCCTCTCGCGATGACCCACAGCGGTCCATCGGCGGGTTCGCAAAGGACTTTTCGAAGCCCAGCGTTGGAAAGCGAAAAAAAAGCTACTTGCAGGATAAGGTTGAGAACGGCGAGATCCTGGTTACACACGTCCCAGGAACGGATAACGTCGCCGACTTGCAAACAAAGAACTTGAGTGTCGCGCAAACTTGGTATCATATAGGACAGTTGTGTCTTGAGGAACGTCTCACCCGTAGTGACTATCTTCGAGGTGATGCGCCCCCGGTCCGTTGCCTTGTGTTTGCCGCGTTCAAAGGTCTGTTTTCTGCAAGCGTCGATGATCCTTGGAGTGTGTTGGTTGGTCGTTGTCGGTTGCAGACACCGCATTACATTGTGATGGTCGAGTTCTGCACCTCTGGAGAAGCCTGGTTGACTAAGCTTGCTAGCCACTATGGCATCCATGCTATTCCCGTGACGGAAGAAACGGATGGGACTCTTCCGGAGACCATCGAGCTCATTGAGCATGCGCTTCGTTCGGCGCACCGTCGGAACATGCATGTTGTTGTGTGGGCTTCGACGCCCTGTACCGGTGGTTCGCCTTGGCAGCGGTATCACCAAGCCCGATCTGCAGATCACTATGATGATAGAATTAAGGGACTCTTCACAGTCCACAGAAAGCTCTGGAAGAGCTTCTTGAAGCTAGTCAACACATCTGATTCGGCAACTTGGGTCATTGAGTGGCCGCAACGTTGTGCTTACTGGGGATGGTCCGCTACGAAGTCATTCCTTAAGATCAATCCGCATGAGACCGCTCTTGTGCATGGTTGTGCCTGCGGTATGGTTGGAATGGACGCACTTCCAGTGAAGAAGGTTTGGAGGTTGTGCTCGAACAGTCATGTTCTCATTCACTGCATGGATAAATTAAAGTGCCCTGGAAACCACGAGCATAGTAAGATGTTCGTTCTGAAGAACACCCAGCACTACCCCGAAGCTTTTGCTCACACAGCTCTTAGGGCTTTGAGTGCTTGGTAGGTGCTGACGCCTCTTTGTACAGCCGCAGCCGTTTTTGGAAGAGCCATAAAACTATCGTGGACCGTGAGAAGATCTACGAGCCCAATACGCAACAGCAGCCACTGGACCGGTACCTTTTCTCGACGACAGGTTCATGAGGGGGAGTTGATTTTCAATCCTGGCTCAAGCTGTTGTGGTTCAAACTGGCAAGCGCCGCACCGTTGCCGTCGTGGCACTGGGCTCTTGAGGCCGTATCTAAGGGTGGGTCCCAAAGAGCACCCGAAACCAATCTCTGTGTTTTCTCGTAGGCTGCCTGAGCAGCACGGGACGCGGGGGGGGTAGCTGCAGATACACTCCGGTGTGCGTAGTTGAGCCATTGCAAACCAACAGCTTGCGCAAACCCTTGAACCTTGAAACAATCTTGCTTGCACAGTTCGCTTGATTTTCTTGGAAAAGGGAGTTGTTTTGAGGGCCTTGCTTGCAAAAACGCCCTAGTTTGTTGCCAACTTTTCTTGTCGTACAGTTTTCTTGAAGAGAGGCGGCAGCTGCACGTGAGCTGCTGGTAGTTGTAGCTTAGCCTTTAGTCTGTCCTGTGACTGTCCTAGGTGGAGCCTCGCCAGGTAGTTGTAGCTCAGCCCGCAGGTCTGCAGACGAGCTTAGGCTGAGGCATCTCGCCTGCAGGTGGCTGACACAACGTGTGTCTAGTGACAGACATTGGTTGAGGCAACTCGCCAGCGCTGTGTGCCGCCAGATAGCCCTGTGAGGTTGAGCTCGCTCGCCCGCAAAGATCCTAACCGGAGTTGAGTTGGAGGTCGGCTCAGCGGCTGCCTGGATCCCCTCTCTCTCTGAAAGTTTGTGTATCCTTGTGTGTGAGTTCCCTCACGGCCTTTTGCCTTACTCTCGGGGCCCGGGCTTGTTAGCCCGTGTGCTGCGCCAGCAGGACTGAGAGCTCCAGGTTTGCATATCGCTTACACTCGGCGGCTCTTTCGTCATTTCCCCCGTCTGGGGTGTAGTTTCCCAAGCCAGCCGATGCTAGGGTGTCTTTCCTGGGGTCCTTTGGCGCGTTTTGAGTAGGCAATTTGATGCAGCCGGTCTTGTGCCCTGTTTGGTCGTGTCGTCCCCTGCTGACTGCCGGCCTCGCTTGGTTGCTAAGCAAGTTTGAGGCACTTCCCCTGCTGCTTCCTTACAGGCCTCTATCGCCAAGGCTGGGTTTGGTGTTGGAGGTCCTGTGTGTTGCTTTACCCAGCCAGGGTTTCTCACAGCCCTGCTTCTTGGAGCATTGCAGCTTGTCAGGTTTGCTGCGATAGCCCGCCGGGCCCTTTTGAGCTTTCTGGCTGCAAGGGCGACGATGGGTATCTCCATTTCAGGGTGAGATTTCTCCCCTTTTGCTTCTATTTAGGTTTAGGGACCCTTGCTAGTTGAGTTTTCCGGCCGCTTGTTGCCTTGGCCCCAGAGGCGGCAGGTAGGAGAGACTGGGGACTCATGCTTGGTTGACCCGTTTGTTCTTTGATTTTGCTCTGATAGTTTTAAGTTTTGAGTGACTTTGCTTGGGGCCTTGCGTTGCCTTTCCCGGGCAGGCCTCCTGCGTCAGCAGCCTCTGGAGGTTTTTCTCTGTTGCCAGGGACTCTCCCGCCCAGTTGCTGCAGGCTTGTCACTGGGGCTGTGCAGTGGTCAGGAGGGCTGCAGTGACTGTGAGCATCTCCGTCCTGCTGGTTGCTATACAGGCCCACCTGGGCTCGCAGTACTCAGGTTTGAGGGTAAGGGTTTAGGGGTCTGGAACTGGCCTTGCAGGGTGTGGTTCCCCGCACCACCACGTAGTTGAGAATAGGGGAAAGCGTGGACCCCGCGCCACTGGCTTGCCGACAATGAGGGGTTGGCGTCGGCCCTGCGCCAAAATTCCGCGTTGAGGGGCAGCGGCCTTTTTCAGTTCCCTTCATCCTTCCTTCTCTCCCTCTGTGCATGCTGCCCAGGTCAATCCTTTGGCTTTTCGTTCACAGGCAGGGAGTTGCACCTCCCTCCAATGCTCGGGTTGTGCCTTGTTTCATGGCGAGTGTCTCCCTCCGCTTCAAGCACTCGGGTCTCGAGCTATGCCTGTGGAGGTGAGTGGTGCCCAGTGGAGTGCCGCCTCTGCTGGGCCTCTTCTCCCTTGTGGGAGCTCACCACCTTTGCTTTAGGTCCTTGAGTACAGGGAGAGGTGCCTCCCTGAGGTTACTAATTTCTACTCCTACACACAGGGTGAGGTGCCTCCCCGTGTTGTGTGGCCTTTGCATGTTAAGCAGCGATGGGTGAGGACTCTCCCCAAATCGTTCCTTTACCTAATTTAACGAGCCAATTTGGTCCTAGTCCGCTCAAGGTGAGGAAACTCCCTTTTGCTCTCTGTTACCGGTCCAACCAAAGTGAGGCGATGGAGACCAGTACCTGCCGAAGTCCCAGACTCCTTTCTTCAGACTGCAGGGTAACAGTTCACTCAAGGTGAGAAACCTCCCTTGCACCCTTTTGTTGCCGCCTAGCTCAAAGTGAGGAGACTCCTTGGAAGGTAGGCTGAGGGCAACCGCAGTAGGCAGGTGAGCTCGACCAGTCTGTGCCGAGGGTGCTGTTTAAGGACATCACCTGATGTCAGACTGGTTCTGAGAAACTCGCCGCTCCCAAAGTGGACTAGTCTCAGGGTGAGGTGACTCCCCCACTGACACTCTCCTTTCTCCCTCTCTCTCTCTTTCTCCTTCCTGTCTCACCCCTGACTCAAACCGGGCTCAGCCCAGCGCTTCGCCGCTCGAGCGTGATTTTCAATCCGCTCAGCCCAGCGGACCGACCGCTCGAGCGTGATTTTCAATCCTATAATGGTGCCCCTGTGTCTCGCCAAGGTCAGGAACACTTTCTGTTTTCTCCTTTGTGAGTTTTAGAGAACCTTAGGTGTAGTTGTGAACGGTAGGAGTAGGGAAAAGTTGTCTGTCTGTCGGTCGCTGCGCTCACGCTTCCTGTCTCACCTTGCGGTGAAAGTGATCATTACCAGAAGCGTGTCCAACCGGAGTTTTCCTCACGAGTTTTCACGAAGAACGGTGTTTCCCTGAAGCATGATGAACATCAGAGTGTTTTCAGTTTGTTTGCTGTGAGAACGGACTTCTAGACGAAGTCCGGGGAGCACCTGGGCCATAGAACAGAGTTACCAGTGCAGAGAAGCCGTTAGGAGTCCTTAGGACTTACCGCGGAAGTGAGTGTGCTGAAGTCTCTGTCTGCGCCCCGTTTCACTTGGCTCAAGACTTGCACTGCGTGACAAGCGCGTGGTGAACAGTTGGTTGCGACGAAAGGTGTAAAAGTGCTGTTAGCTTTCACTGCTGTAGCCTTGCGTGACGTAGTCAGTCAGTCGGCTTGCACCTCCTTTTACTAAACCTAGAAGTGTGCCTCAAGGCGCGTTTGGGTTTTAACGAAGCACAAATCCTGCAAGTCAACTACCTCGAATAGTGCAGTCGGAGCCGCATTAATCAAACAAAATGATCTATTGGAGGGTAGGAAGCACGGCTCTAACCACCTATAACGCATAGATCTTGCTCCACCAGACTATCCTTGTGCAAGCCTGACTCTTGCCGTAGCAGGAAGAAGAACACAGGCGTGCCGTTCATCATGCCGGCCAGTCCAGCAACAGCGGTTAAGAATGTGTGGTAGCGTATAGCGGGTGGTCATACTGTTCCAAGACATTTGTATCAGTGAAGAGCCAAAAGGTGTGACAATGCACGACAGCAGAGTCAGCACATGCCACTTGACCGGTACGATCGAGTTGCACGTGCGGAAAACCTCTGGAAACTGGGTAAAGAAGAGCAAGTCCACGACGATTGGCCTCCTGGAAGCTAAAAAGCGATCCCTCTAAGCGAATGTTCAGACGGCTGAACAGGAGGCCCACCAAACTGCGTCCTGCCCTGGGTTCGAAACAATCACCGGCAAGTTACAGCACAGAGCCTGAAGTCGAAGGTCTCCGCAATCGTTACAAGATAACCCGCAATGGAAAAAGGATGATCGTCCGTTGGCTAGCCCTCCGATGCTGCTCCAGTGAGTGGGCTGGCCGCCACTGGCTGGGGACCTAAGGCGAGCTGTGGGGAGTGTCCACGCTATCGCTTGCTTCCGCCGCGGCTGACATACGTCATCTGCTTATTTTGCAATTGATTATCGGCATGTTGCTCGTGCTGCGAGGTCAGCGGCGGCAGTTCTGTGGCAGGTGCTGCTTTCGGCAGGCCTTTTGGAGATGCCTAGCCCCTTCTGCACCGGGTAGCGGCAGTTTGCTGCTCGATCCCTTTGGACCGCAGGTGGGCACCGACGGTGGCCATCTCAGGGAGGTGCCGCCATTGCTCGGTCCGCCCTCGGCGAGTGGTGCTGTCAGGTCGTGGCCGCTCGAGCTATCTGGTGGTGGCTCTTCTCCAGTGTGCCCGACCTGACTGTCGCTGCCTGAGCCTTGCTTGTTGTATCACGCCAGTCCAGCCAGCGTTGCGTCGCTGCCGCCTTCAGGCTAGGTGACAGGATTAGCTTGCGACATACGTCGCTTTGCCCTTTTCATTGATCCTCCATAAGAGGATAACTGTTTACAGTGCCGGGCTCAATGCGCGTTAAAACATTCGCGCCATCGTGTGAGAAACGACAAGGGGCAATTACTGCGATTCAGAAAGCTGCCGTGCTACTGTTTTGGCCTGGGCAAGTTCAAACATCTACATTCGACGGGGCAGCAGACAGAACCATGCCTTGCGAAGTCGTTTTTGCTCTGCTTTCAGGATCTTAGCGACTCTGCGCGCTTCTACCTGCTTTGGACGAAAGAAAGACATCTTGCAGATACGCAGACAATACCACACCTTTGCATCCTAATGCTCCTGTCGCAGGCGGGCCAGACGGGCGGACAAAGTCTCCTAGCAACAGGCAGACGAGGAAGGACCATTTATTTACGAAGGACGTTTACACTCCTGCGGCAACTCCACTCTTTGAGGGGGAGGAACAGGAGGTGCTTCCACGTCGGACATCGTTGCAACACATGGGCCAAAAGAACGTTCGAATTACGGAGCCAATTCCGGAAGCTGTTCTCTAGGATGCTTGGAAGGGCCTTCTCTGTTCGCATGAATTTGTTTTCATGATTTCATGAGTGACTGAAGTGCTCTGAAGTGCAGTTTAAGATGTGCCTGACTGCTCAAGTGAAGCCTTGAAGTTCGCCACTTAGAGTTTCGAGCTCAGCTTTGCTTCGCAGCCTTAGTGTTTGTGCAGGTCAAGCAGTAGAGAAAGCTTCCAGCTTGACAGAGAAAGGTTGTGACTGACCGCGAACTGTCTTGGCTCAAGGCGGAGTGAAAAGAAGTCCGAGTGTGTGCAGCGCTTTGCTTTCTGCTCGCTTTTGTGAGAGTGAAGTTCAGCTTGGTCGGCTAGAGTGACTGGGAACAAACTTCGTGAGTGCTTGGTGTTTGTGAACCCCAAGAGCTTGGTCGTGAAGGTTTCGAAGTTTTCCGTGGTAGCGGACCGTGGCTCCAGCTGCGCTTCGGGATGAGGAGACACCTGCCGGTGGGGACGACTCTTCGTTGTCAAGTTTGGGTGGTGGAAGTCGTGGGAGAAACCGCAGTCCTCCTAGAAGGCCTGTTGACTTGCCGTTGCAGACGCGTGGTCGTTCACCTTCGAGGGCAAGAGCAGCCTCAAGAGCAGCTACGCCTTCCCGGGCGACTTCGAGAGTCAGTGCAGCAGCGCCAAGTGCTTTTGTTTCGCCTGCGAGTCCGCCACAGCAACAACAGACTGCAGCCACGAGTTCCGGAAGTGTGCCGCAAGCGCCTGCGCCAGCACCAGCTGTCGCTTCAACTTCGGCGCCTGTGAGCGGGACTCAGGAGTCTTCCAGAACTCTTTGGAGAAGGGACCAGCTGCAAGGAGCGCGCGTTTTCACAACTTGTTGAAGCAGAGCTTGGGGACGTTCCAAAGGGGACTTGACGTTGTTCGCCAAGCTGAGCAGCAGCAACTTGGTGCCTGGTGCTGCTTGCGGGTACGAGGCCTTTAGAAGGCTGAACCAGGAGTTTGGGATTCAGTCCCGAATGGAAGCAAGTGCAATCAGAGAAGCTGTCCTTGGTTATCGACCGGGGAAACATCTACAGCGCCCATTGGACATTTACCGGGCGGTAGAAGCAGAGCTCTTGAGAACGGACAGGAACTTGACCTCCTATCCGTCGGTGCGCCTGTCGGAAGCTGAGAAGGTGATGCTTCACTTCAAGTGCATGCCAGAGAGTTGCAAGCACTACGTTCTTCTCCATGGCAAGAGCGACACTCTTGAGCAGGTCTTGGAGTCGATCAAGTTTTACGACTCCCACCTGAGGCTCATCAGCTATGATAAGGAGATGGGCAAGACCGCTTGGACTGAAGAGATGGTCGCTGCCTTCGAGAAGGGCAAGGGAAAAGGGAAGAAAGGAAAAGGCAAGGAGAAGGGAAAGGACAAAGGGAAAGACGCAGGCCCTGACAAAGACAAGGGCAAAGGAAAAGGAAAGAAAGGTGAAAAGGGACGCTCGCAGTCCGCCTCGCCTACCAAGGGGAAGTGCTTCAATTGCGGAGAGAAGGGGCATTTCGCCAGAGACTGCCCTAAGCCGAAGAAGCGACGACAAGGGAGCACCGAAGGCCAAGGCGAAGAGCGCAGCGAGTGCCACGCAAGTTTCAATGGTCTTGTTGGAGCTTGTTCCACCACAGAGTGTGCCGAAGCTTGTGCTTGGTCGAACCCAGAATTTTGAGCATGATCGTCGATCCCTTTGCCTTGGAGGTTGAAGAGCATGGTCGGGAACCACGGCACGATCAAGGAGTTTTTCTTCAGCAGCATCATGGGCACGATTGTTTTCTTGAACCACGGCACGATCAGGGAGTTTTTCTACAACAGCATCATGGGCACGATTGTTTTCTTGAACCACGGCATGATCACGGAGTTTTTCGCCAGCAACAACATTTGCATGATCGTTTTCTTGAACCACAACAACAGCATGAAGTTGGTCGGTTGGCAGCTTTGCGTCGGCATGTTCACTTTGAGAACCAGCATGTCGGTGACGAGGGCGAGTTTGAGCATGGACAATTGTTTCCACAGCATGTTGTCGACCAGGTTAGCATGATTGGGGCCTCCACGTTTTCCTTTGAGGACCAGCAGGCTTGGTTGATAGACTCTGGGGCCTCAAGTCACTTGGTTGGTGAGGGCATGTTGTCCAGCGGCCATGTGCAGATCCTGGAGGAGCACGCTGTGAGTGTTCAGTGCAGTCTTGCGTCAGGTGAGCCGATCACTTTGCGTAGGAAAGTTGATTTAAAGGTTTTCTTCGTGACAGTCGAGGGAAGCCTAGTGAGTGCACGCCTCTCCGCTCTTGTTGCTGCTGATTGCTCGCATGCCATCTTGTCCACAGGCCAAATGGCCCAACGTGGGTGGCAAGTTGCTATAAATGCTGACGGTGTCAACGTGAATCTAGATACTAGTGACGGCAAGCATGTTGTGCTAAGCTGCTAGGGACTTGCATCTACGGTAACGTCGGTTGGTGCTACTCGGTGCCCTGTGAGCCTCGACATGGACGTGGACTGGGGAGGAGCTTCCAACGACGAGCTGGAGGCGACCCCGGACCCGGAGGAGCCAGTGGAGAGCCAGGCGGGCGTGACCCCGCAGGTCCTGGCACAGAGCCAGGCGGGCGTGACCCCGCAGGTTTCGCCGGGCAGCTGACGGAGATCGTGAACAGGACCTGGAGCGTTGTGACCTCACGGTCGACGAGCAGCGACTCAGATTCTCCACACGCAGCCGGAGACCGAGACCCCCTGGACAGCGAAGGAGACGGCCGATGTGGCCGAGGAGATCGAAGGGCCCACCGAGTCCCTCACTACGGAAAAGCCACCAGAGGTCCGAGTCCCCAAGAGCAAGCCGCGTCCGAAGCCACCCGTGCTGCCGTATCCGACAAGGTCAGTGACGGGAGCGGGCCAGGAGGTGTCCCAGACGGGAGCCAGGGAGCCGGCCGAGATGAAGGAGACCGAGGGTTGGGGCCTTCATGGTCTTCCTCTGCCACGGCCCCCACCAAGGGTGATCCTCCGCGAGCGCCTCGTGAACTGAATGTGCCACCAGAGATACCTTGTCAGGCGGAGATGAGTCAGAGCAGCCGCCCAGGCCCGAGGCTGCCGACCCCGCCGCGGGTTCCGAAGCGGAGATCGAGGTCGCCGTTGGGGAGAAGCCGTCACCGTTGAGTGTAGGTTCCCGGGACGTTTTGGATGATGGAAAAAGTGAGCCGAGCGATTGCTGGTGGGTTGCCACCGACAAGGAAGCGCTAGGTAACTTCAGCATGTTCGAGCATGAGCTGCGGTCGCATTTGCCCTTTAGCAGTTCCTGTGAAGTTTGCTTGAGAGCGCGAGGGTTGAAGCCAGCCTTACGGAGGAGCCAGGTGCACGAGCACGAGGTTCAACTCGACCAGTTTTGGCATGGCTCTTTGCGTTTTCTCATTATGGTGCACTCTAGGTCTTTTGCCATTGGCTGTGTGAGCGGTGATCTGACCAGAGAGTTGATTGTTGCAGGCATGTCACAGTGGATGATGCATTTTGGGCTTGCCAATAAAAGTTGCTTGTTCACCTGCGATGCTGAAGGGTATATGAGAGTTTTGTGGCAAACCATGTTGGAGAGTTTTCCTGTGTACCAAGGAACCATTGAGCAGTTTGCTGCAGGTCGTCATGCGCCAGTTGCAGAGCGTGCTGTGAGGGCGTTGCGAGAGACTGTCAGTGGTGTTTTGATTCAGATGCAGGACAAAGGTGTGGGTTTGAGGAACAATCGGAAAGCCTTCAACTTTGTGTTTCAGCATGGTTGCCATTGCCACAACAGGTACAACTTGTTATCGGGATCAGCCTTGACCCCTCTACAAAGGCTGAGAGGGAACCAGCACAAGCCCCACCAGGCCTATGTGTTCGGTAGTACCATTCTACTCTCGGGACCACCTAGCAAGGCCGCTTCTCTGCCGGGGCGATACACCTATGGAGCCTACCTGGGGCCTGTCCTAGGAAAGGCTTCCCATTGGGCCACCATGCAAGTTAAGCCTGGAACCGTCGAGGTTGTGCAGACGCCAGCTGTGAAAGCCCTGTTGCCAACGAGGTACGATCTTGAGTTGCTTGGCATGCTTGCGAAGAGAGTTGGTAGCATGGTGCATCGGTTGCCTAAGTTGCCAGAGCTTGAGCATGTTGATGATGAGTTGACCGTGTTGCCGTTGAGCTTGACTGAAGATGGCAATCCCCCCAAAGAGTGGTTGCTTGAGCATGGTCGCACGCGTCGTTGCCGAGCTTGTGAGCGTGGGTTGTTTCATGGCGTGAAGCATTCTGTGACTTGCAGGAAGCGCTATCGTGCATGGGTTGAGGAGATGAAGGAAGGAAGCCCAGAGCCTCCTGCGAGACAAGGAGGAGAGTCTGTTGAGGATGTTGTTCCGGATCCCGTTGGAGTTGATGATGATGATCCCGTGGTCGAGGTCGAACTTCCCGATGATTATGATGAGGTGACCGTTGCTGAGCCTTGGTTGCCCACAGTTGAAGAGTACTTGCCAGAAACCGAGGCACAGGGACCCGAGGAGAGCGAGGACCAGGCAGAGGGCCGGGGCAACGACCCACATGGAGCCGGGGGCGTTGGTGATGTGCCAATGGATGTGGATGCTTGTTGGTCGGTGCCATCCTATGATGCCTTGGATTGTATTCCACTTGAGGTTGCTGAGGACTTTGCCGTTGGAGTGCAGTGCAGAGTGAGCGTGTTTTCGAGCATTGAGGATGACGGTTGGTCGGAACTTAGAATGGGAGATAGGCTCGTGTACTTGCAGAAGCCGAGTTTTGTACGCAACGACGCCACCGACAAACCCCTCGAACCTGGAAAGGCAGCTGAAGGAATGCGAAAAGAAATTCGTGCCCTCGATACGCTTAAGGTCGGGGATGTTATCTCAAAGTCCGAAGCCGATTCCTACTGCAAAGAACACAGCATCAGAATCCTTTCAACCAGGTGGGTTTCTGTTGGGAAAAAGGACGGAGAGACAAAGGAGGACATTGTTCGGGCGAGGGTTGTTGCCAGAGACTACGCGAGTGGCGGGCCCACCGCAGCAGAATTGGGAATCAGCAGCCCGACATCGTCGAACGAAGCCTTCAGGTCGTTCTTGGTGTTTGTTTCGGCCACCGACTCAGACATTGTCCTTGCGGACGTCAGTACAGCATTCCTTTTTGCATTGATCGTCTCCCCTGAGTGTGTCATGCTGCCTCCGAACGTCCGTTTCGCTGACAACTCACGTGTTTTCATGAAGTTGCGTAAAGCGCTCTACGGTCTTCGGTCGGCGTCTTTGGCATGGTATAAGCATTTGAGTGAGCTTGTGAAGGAAATGGGCCTCCATGCTTCCGATACTGAAAAGAGCGTCTTCTCAGGAGAGTACAGTACGAGTTTAAAGGAAAGAAGTTTTGGATGCTTCTGCTTGCCTACGTGGATGATTTGATGATTGCTTGCAAAAGTCGTGACGCAGCGCTGAATTTGATCGAGCGCCTGGGGCGTTCGGAGAAGATCAAGGTCACTGGGATCCTGTCTCGCGACAAGAAGATCGACTTCTTGGGGAGAGTGATCCAGAAGATTGAATGGGGGCTCATGTTGGGGCTTCCAGAGGGCTACTTCACTTCGGTGTATGAGTCTTACGGCATTAAACGGGGGAGCCCGACGCCACCAGATCTTCGAAAAATATTGGATAATTCCCTGGACAACCCCGATCTCCAGAAACCGTTGTCCACGGAAGCGGCGACAAAATACCGCTCAGCAGTGGGCAAGATCAGTTGGGCGGGACAAACGAGAATAGATTTGACCTACTTCATCAGTGTTCTGAGTCGAGGGCAATCAACTCCTTTGGTTGTACATGAAACCTGCCTTCGGGCTTTCCTTCGGTATCTGATCTCGGTAGATCACCTCAAACAACTCATGAGTGCCGAGGAGTGCTCTGGAAGGGTCGAAGCTTACGTCGATTCGAACTGGGCCCCCGAACGGAATAACGATCGGAGGTCCCTGTCGGGATGTGTTATCCTCGTCGATGGCTTCCCCATCAAAGCATTTACCCGGACACAGACCAGCGTGGCAATGTCGAGCGCAGAAGCCGAGTTGGTTGCAATCACCGAGGGAGCCAAGGAAGCTGTAGGAGTTGTTGCTTTGGTTCAGCACATCTGGGGAGCGTTTCGCACCTGTCAGGAGCCACCCGCGATCTATTCAGACTCGCAAGCCGCCATCAACATTGGATCCATGCATGGTTTGCTTCGTCGAGTCAGACACATTGATCTTCGCGTGTGTTGGACCCAGGCTGCGATTCAGGATGAGTTGATTACGTTGTCCTGGGTTCCGGGAGCCCAGAACCCAGCTGATGTCTTCACGAAGGCTTTGTCGAAGCCTCAGATCCACTACGAGAGACTGGGGATTGTTGAGCATGCCCCGCGGCAGTCTCTGTTGTTGGAGGACCTTGATTTTGATCGGTTTGTCTTGTACAGCATTCTTGGAAGAGTTTTGGCTGAGTCCGTGCTTGAGCGATTCTGTCGCGAGCTTGACGAGGTGAGTGTTGAGAAGAACCGTTGGGTTGTGGTTGAGTTCTGTACCGCGGTGAATTCCGGCATGAAGGTTGCTGCCGAGGCCTTCAAGAACTTGAGGGTTGTCTCTGTCACCGAGGACGAGAACGGACTGAGCGATGAGACCATCGCCGTGCTGAGGTGCTTCATTGTGCGCATGGTTGATCATGGTGTGCGCGTGCTTGTGTGGAGTTCAACTCCCTGCACCGGGGGTTGCCTTTACCAGAACCTCCACAAGGGACGCCAAGGACACGAGGCAAGAATCCCAAAGCTTTGGGGAATCCAGAGGAAGCTCTGGAAGAACTTGAACATCCTCATCGCTCCGGTTGAGTCTGTTGCGCTTGAGTTGCAGCCCTACTTTGCGGTTGAGTGGCCTAAGACCTGCCAGTACTGGAACTGGAAGGACGTGAAGAAGACCCTCAACAGCCGCCAGCGTGAGGTGTCCAGCAGCTTGGTTGACGGTTGTGCCGTTGGCATGGTTGGATCAGACGGGCATCTTGTCCACAAGCGTTGGAGGATTGACTGTGACTACAAGCCGCTTGCGTTGCGCCTCGATACTATCCGTTGTACCCAGGATCATGTGCATTCTGAGTCTTTTGACTTGCGTCAGACGCAGCACTATCCGTTGGACATGTGCCGCATTGTGTTGCGATCCTTGAAATGAGCCCAAAACCGCCAGGACCTCAGTTCTTTGTTTCAACTTCAACGCTGCCTCTCGAAGGGTTTTGGCCAGAGTTTTTCTCACCTTTTGCGCTTTTCCAATGGACGAGCTCCTTTGGCTTCTTGTTGCCGTGATGGCAGCCTCCGCTGCGGTTTCGAGCTACCTTACTTGGTTGGTCACTTTGTGCGTGGTTGTACCGAGACGGACAGCCAAAGCAAGGGTGCCAGTGGTTATCGAAGACAGTGAGTCAGAGGGAGAACTTCCCACTGGGCTACCGACCTCACCGCCTTCTACCACTTTGAGCGTTGAAAGCAAGTTTTACGTCTCTTCAGCTGGCAAGACCTTGCACCTCTTTCCCAGCTGCCCGGGGCGTAATGCCCGTTTGAAGACGTATCGTGTGTGCATCAATTGCATCAATCGCCTGACGGCATCCTCGACCACTACTACCAAGCAAACTCCAACAGGGGGTAAAGGATTTCGACACCGTGGTTGAGCATGGTTGGATGGAGTTCGCTTGCTTGCCGCCTAACTTGAGTTTTTGCTTGTTTGTTTTGCACAAGTGTTGACACCGAAGCAATCGCAGCAGGAGAAAGTGTTTCAAGCGCATGTTGCATGATTTGATTTCGCATGAATTTGTTTTCATGATTTCATGAGTGACTGAAGTGCTCTGAAGGGCAGTGGTACGTTTAAGATGTGCCTGACTGCTCAAGTGAAGCCTTGAAGTTCGCCACTTAGAGTTTCGAGCTCAGCTTTGCTTCGCAGCCTTAGTGTTTGTGCAGGTCAAGCAGTAGAGAAAGCTTCCAGCTTGACAGAGAAAGGTTGTGACTGACCGCGAACTGTCTTGGCTCAAGGCGGAGTGAAAAGAAGTCCGAGTGTGTGCAGCGCTTTGCTTTCTGCTCGCTTTTGTGAGAGTGAAGTTCAGCTTGGTCGGCTAGAGTGACTGGGAACAAACTTCGTGAGTGCTTGGTGTTTGTGAACCCCAAGAGCTTGGTCGTGAAGGTTTCGAAGTTTTCCGACATCGGGTGAGCGCAGTCAGGACCTCAGACCGATACCGCCCCAGCTGCTGCGCGCCTGAGCCCTGGGTAATCAAAAGGATCTCTATCTTTTCATTACCGCTGTGTGATACCTCTCTCTCACCATCACGGCCTTGACCTGCACCAGCTTTGGGGCGAATGTTCTGAAGTCACCCGCCCGATCAACGATGCACAGATTGACTGCGCCGGTAGAGCCAGCACACGCGGAAGCAGCTCCACATGCCTGCGGCTGAAGAATCGCATCACCGCGCGAGCCTGTTGAACCGTAGTAATCTTAGCTGCCTCGGCAGCACAGGGTCTAGTTCGCAGGCCGATTCTTCCAACAGCTTGCCCTGCTGCCCAGCACTGGATTGAAGCTGCTCATGCTGATCCGTTGGCCCCGCATTGCTCAGACCCACAAATTTTTGGAAATTAGGAGCAATCGATTGGAAGGGTTGACAAGCACCAATCGCTGGCCTCCGTAGGCACGGATTCGGTGTCTCTGCGTGATGTAGAGGCTACCAACAGCAGGTCTCTCAGATCTTCCGATCGCCATTGCCTGCCTCTTGCCGGGCAGTTGCCGGGGACTAAATGCCACTGCACTGCTTGCAATTCTGGAACGTCCTGCTGCCCGCGAAGCGTTCCTAGGGGCGCCTGCCTGTGCGGCTTGCGACGTCCCTCCTCCGTCGAATCAGCTAGGGTGGCGCCCTTACTGAAAAGGTGAAAACAAAGGAAGTCAACCACCCTAGGAGGGAGTGTCGCAACAGGACTTTGGTAACGGGCTCAGGGAGTCCGCAGGTCGAGCCAGCTCCGCAGCAATGTGGTGTAATTCAATGGTGCTCAAAAGCCATGCTTTCAGGCTGCAGACTGCCGCCAACGAGGGCGGCTGGATTTAAGTCGGCTAGGAGGCCACGCGGTAGGACTTCCTGAAGGCTCTCGAGGGTGGGCTCCGTGAGCTCCGCCTGCGGGAAAATGTTCTGAGGCGACTTACTGAAGACCGGGAAACGGAACAAGTGCCGCTGCTGAAAGGCCAAGTACAGTTCATGGCTGTCATTGGCAGGTCGGTCACTGCGCAGTGCTTATCTCGGATGGCAGGTATTCCAGTCGCTCGAAGGTGGCCATACCCGGCAAGCTGTCCCGTAGAGGGACGCAACAGTTGATCCCTGAGTTGCGCAGACGGACAGAAAGGACACAGCTTGTGTTCGCTTGCCGTGGACGAGCCATAAGGAGAAAGGAAGGTGCAGGAGCTGCGCAAATACAAAGTCGGGCATGCCCAGGGCACCTAGTTTTGCCACGTGGCAAAGGGAATCACCCTTCTGGGCGAATTTCCGGGCCCTGGCTGTGGTGGGAGCCCCCATCCCACGCTCGATGCGCCAAGAGTGCAAGCACCGCCCTCGTATAGCATCCGCCGAAAATCCTTGTATAATGCCGCAAGAAAGATGAGCATGGCGCTGAGGCATCCACTGCAAGTGCGAACTGCGTGGCAGACGCAGAACGGCTAATGCATTATGGACTTATAGTCTGTTAAGGGGTGAGTCCAACATGGCATGCGTCACCCCACGCACGCTGGGGAAAGCAGGAGGCTGGTGTGCTGGCCCGCATACGATAGCCTGTCGGGCTCCTCAACAATACATCTGCCCCTTATATCGCCCTTCACAGTGGTTTCCGTTTGGCATCCCGTGGGTCCGCACCCGGTCCATACCCCCGCCAAGCAGACGGACGCGGAGACGCTGTAATTCTGCATAAATCCAGCCTCGGACGGTGCCAGTCAACGGATGCTCCACACTTCCCTCCACGGTGTCCAGCAATGAAACTCCAAGGGGTGGCTAGCACGCTCCAGGGCGGGTCGTTCCTGCCAGCATTCAACCTGGCGCCAACCCGCCGTCACAGTGCTGCGTGGTAACGTGGAAGAAGAGCTAGCTGGGCAAGAAGCAGCGGGACCACCTCCGCTGCCCAATCATCAAGCAGCAACGTGTGGCATTCCCACGGTACACACACACAGATCGCAGATTAGCAGTGCGTAGAAAGTAAGGCCAGGAGGCCTCCAGAACTCGGCAGACTTGTACCGTAGCCTTCAAGAGGCCAAGTATTCCCAGCAGCTACTCGCCCAGAGCATCCTGCCCTTTACTGCCGGCACACTGGAAACCTACTTGTCAGCCTGCAGACAGTTCGTGGAGTACCTCATCCTCAACAGCCTCGACGTCAGCACGGTCTCAGTAGCTAGCCTGGGAGACCTGCTATGGGCATGTCACTCCAGCCTCGAAGAAGATAGAGAAGTGTGCCGCACCGGCCCTAAGCCTATGATCAAAGCCCTTTCATGGCTAGCCAAGACAGCCGGCCTCGCCCAACTCGCAGCAGTGCTTTCAGACCGACTCATCAGGTCCTTTACGGCTCAGACCGACACGGACAGGAGAGAAGCCTTGCCACTGCCACTTGCAATTGCCACAGCCTGGGAACGCCGTATTTGCCAGCCGGACTGCCCGATAGAGCTTTGCCTTCTGCTAGGGGGATTCCTGCTAGCCTTACACGGCGGACTGCGATTTTGCAAAGCTTAAATCTATCCTCTTGAGTGCACATGCATGCGAATACCAGTACGACTGAAGGCTTTGGTTTCAAGTGAAAAAGTGAAGTTTGCTGCCGCTTTACATGGTAGCGGAGCACGTCGGTCCACGGGACTGAGTGCTCGGTGGCCAGGACCCTAGCCACCTGTGTTGTGGCCAGGACCCAAGCCACGTGTGTGTGTGTGTGTGTGTAGAGTAGTGCCCAAGTGTGTGACGGCCCGCTTGCCATAGTTTCGACTGTGCCTGGTGGCTGTGCGCTCCTCCTCAGTGTCTACTACAACCGCTGCGGTCACGGCGACCTTGGCGGGGTTGGAAAGCTTCAAGGGAGCCTTGAGCGAGTTTGCGGTTGAACAGGTGTTGGAGAACCACCGTGTGGAGCGTCCCGACACCACTAGTCAACGTGCCTGGAGCAGAAAGCAGACCAGGGAGATCGAACGAGCCCATACGCGTATTCAACTGTGTGAAACCTTGGATCAGTTGGTTAACTACGCAGCGACTCTCCTTTCTCCGAACAACCTAGAGGCATTCCTGTTTCTGAATTTGTCGGAGAGAGACCAAGAAGAGCCGTTGTTCCTCCCGAACCACCTGGTTGAGTCTACGGTACACCCAGAAGAAGACCACCCTCCGTTGCCAGCTAGCCTAGACACCTTGGTGTTGGAGTACGAAACCCAGCAGCACGACAAGCATCTAGAAGAACTACTCAAGAACGACTTCGGCATCATCCTTGGTGGTGGTACACGCGAAAGTAAGAAGAGAACCTTTGAGGGATCTCTTAAGGCTGCACCGGCTTCTGTCATTGACCTGGATTAGGCGTGATGGCGACTTCAGGATCTGCGGACCCTGGACCTCAACTACCACAACCTCCCCAAGGGAGCAATCCGTTTCAGGGAGCGCCGGTGAGCCCTACGAGTCCTAGTCAGCAACCTTTCGAGCGAGTTCTAGAGATGCTGACAGCGTCGGTTCTACAGAGAGCCGAAAATTCTCAGCAGATGAAAGAGACTCTTGAAGCCTTGACCAGACGTACTTTGAATGAGAGTGGATCGACTCAGTCTGGTATGTGGTCTCGTGTGATCAGCAAGCCAGATGTCTTCAAGCCAAAGGACAGGGAGGAAGAGCTCTCCCAGTTTTCAGAGTGGTCGTGGCAATTCAAACAGTATGTGCGCGTGATCTGCCCAGGGATGCATAAGTTGCTTGAGAGCGTGGAGTCTGACCTTGATGACAGTAACGTGCACTCTGAGATGTCTGCAGAAACAGTGGATTTGTCAAAGCAGCTGTACGCCTGTACGCCTTGCTTGCTAGTTTGTTGAGAGAGCGTCCTGTGCAAATCTTGAAGGCCATCCCAGATGGCAATGGATGCGAAGTGTGGCGGACCTTGGTTCGCACCCTGGCGCCTAGCAACAAAGCTCGGTCGTTGGCGCTGCTTGGAGCAATTTCTCAGTTTCCAGCCATGACAAATTCCAACTACCATGAGCAGATTTTGAAGCTGGAAGAGTTGTGCCGTAAGTACAGCCAGTCGTCCGGCAAAGAAGTGGATGTGGAGTTGAAAGCAGCTATTCTTTGGAGATCGTTGCCGGCGACTTTGCGTACACATGTGAGCGTGAACTGCAGTGAGAGTGCTACGTATGAAGAGCTTCGAGAAGTAATCCTTCGTTATGAGCGAGCAACCCAGAAGTGGACCACCCAGTTGGTTTCAGGTACGACCCCACCTCCTGCTGGTGATGGTGCTGTGCCTATGGATGTTGACATGGTGAAAGGAAAGGTTGGTAAAGACAAAGGCAAAGGTGGGTGGAAGCACTACAACAACAACCCCAAAGGCAAGGACAACAAAGGCAAAGGAAAAGACTACTCCCAGTACTACCAGAAGGGCAAGCAGGGAAAAGGCAAAGGTGGTTACAAAGGAAAGGACCATAAAGGGAAAGGCAAAGGCTATAACCACGACGACTCGAAGGGCAAGAGCAAAGGCAAGACCAACGTTCCCTACAACAACTGCAAGATTTGTGGTAAGCCAGGTCATTGGAGCAATGAGTGTTGGATGAAGAAAGTGAACCAAGTGAACAACAATCCTGGAACCCCAAATGTGCCTCAACCACCTGCGGCTCCTGGAGGATCAACGAGTACAACTGCGACTACAGCCACGGTGAAGCGCGTCTTCAACTTGGCAGACGACATAGACGCAGTTCAGTTTCCGGTTGCAAGGGATTTGGTTGGTGGCTTTGAAGAATCGTGGGATGATGAAGAGTGGTCTGAGTGGTGGTGCTATCATGTCACCGCTTCGGAGTGCGAGTACTATGACATGAGCACGGAAGACAGTTCTGAAGAAAACTGGACGTACGATGATACAGCAGTTTCCGTGTTCGACCTGACCATGTCTGATGCCCTTCCAGGTGATGAAGATTGGGTCCAATGCGATTGGGCCAAGACCTACGTGCAGATGGTACAACAGGGACCATCCGAAGGCTGGACCAGTGAAGGGATCAAGGTTGAAGTGGTTCTTGATTCAGGCGCTGATGTTAGTGTGATGCCAGAGCAGTGGTTGCAGATGGATGTGGGGCAGAATGCACCGGGTGAGCGCGTTCTCATGAGGGATGCACAAGGTCGTGAGATGCCGAATCTCGGCACTCGTAATGTGTCGTTAGATCTTGGCCAAGCAGTCCTTCATGAGCGCTTTCATGCATCGTCAGTGGCTACCCCTTTGCTGAGCCTGGGTCGACTGTTGAGGAAAGGATGGAGTTTGAACCATCGCAACAACCTGTTGTGCTTGTGCTTCGAGGATGTGGCAGTACCTGTGAGTTTTCGGAGAAATTCACTGGTGGTGGAAGCTACAGTGCACAATGTGGAAGCAAGTGACATGAGCCCAATCATTGAAGAAGTTGTCGAAGAACCCAGCTCTCCACTAGAATCGACCATTGTTAGAAGGGCGACGCCACTATGCTACGTTTGATTTCAACCCTGATGCTCTCTCCACATCTGAGGCTGGTGAGCTCGATCCACGTGGTCGACGGTGGCTATTTCTGCCAACGGGAGACTGTTAAACATCTTGCCAGGAACAGTAACACCGCTAGTGCAGTGTAGTTAATGTAAAGGAACAGCCGTCACGCACACGCGACGTGCAGGCTCGAGACTACCAGGACACACTTCGCAGTCCAGGAAAAGTGTCCGCCTTTGTGAGTGAATAGGAAAGCTTAGTGAAGCCCGTTCTTTAACATGGTAGCGGAGCTGCCTCCAGGAACCTCCTTGGCAGCGATGATGCTACTCGTAGCAATAGGAACAATGATGCTCGTCGCAATGGCAGTTTGCCTCGTTGCTGGATGGAAGCAAATGCGCGCAAATGAGCAAGTGACCAAGAAGACAGAGACAGTGTTGACTATGCCCACGCTCAGGATCGCAGTCCGTTCAGGAACCAAGTACCACCGCAGAGGTTGTGGACACCTTCGGAACCACAACGTGACAGCAGGAAACGCTCGAGACTTCGACGCGTGCTCAGAATGCTACCCCGACAGAGTGCTGGTGGAAGAAAAGGAGTACAGGAATGTGAAGTGCTACGGTCTGGCAGCATGTGTTGTGCTGCTGGTTGGTTTTGCCCTGGGAAGCCTCGCAACTTTGTGCGGGATGACCTTGGTCCCAGGAGGAACAAGAGTGGTTGTGACACCGTGGCAGGCCCTTGGCTACAACAAGAAGGTCAAGGAAGAACTTGCCCTTGGAGATGGCCGATCCTCCAAGGATGCGAGCCGTGGGAGAAAGGAACTCACCTACGTGGAGAGTGACGAGAGCGAGCTCATGGCAGTGTGGTCGAGCAGAGCAAGACCCAATACGCACCGGAACCGCTACAGGAACTACGACGTGTACGGAGAGTACTACCAGGAAGGCTACAACGAGTGCAGCGTGAACCCCGACGGCACCAACGTGAACACGATCAGGAACACGAACGCGTACACGATCAAGGACTATGTGGAGATAGGAAAAGTCATGGTACCGTACACCCTCTTGTGTGCGAGCCAAGTGATGCGCGAGCTCTACAACGTCGTTAGCGTGACCGGCGAGTACTACACGGAAGAGAACAGGAACGGCGACCAGAACACCAAGAACCAGGAGAGTGAGAGCCTTGAGTCAGGCTACGCCCCTAGGTACCTAGTAAAGCAACAGCGAGAAGTACTGAGAAAGGTTGTACAGGAACATGTTCAGAGTTTCGTAGAAAAGCTAGCAAAGGTAGGAAACAAGTTTCACGACGTCGTGCATGTGATATTTCAGGAAGTCATTTCCAACAGAGTTGTATTTCAAGGAATTCGCATAGCAGTGTTCTTAGGAACCCCAGTGGGACTGATTACTTGGATCACCCTGTCGTACTATTCTAGTTTGTTTTTCGCAAGAGCAAGCAGAAGCTCAAAGCACCAAAGGAAAACAAGAGGAGAAAGGAGAGCACAAGCAGTGAACAGGAAGCAGTGCAAGTCACTACTTCTAGCAGCACTAGTGTACAGCAACCTTGAAGCAGCAAAAGGAATGGAGGATGCGTTGAAAGCGCTTGCAGAGATCAATGCACAGACCTTACAAGGAATACAGACACTAGCAGAGGAGATCAGGAGCTCAGCAGCTTCAGGAAGTCAAAGAGAAGCAGGACTTACACAAGCGTTTCAGGAAACACTTACAGCAGTGCAGGAACAACAGAAAGCAGCACAGACAGCGTTGGCAGACGCTCACACAAACGCAGCAACGACACTTGAGGAGATAGGAGCATCGCTGGAGAAGGCAGTAAAGGAACAAAGAAAGCCTGGAGAAGTGGAGTTGCACAAGCTTATCAAAAGCCCTGAAGCATTTTCCCCAGGAACATGGCAAGAAGAGAAGAGTGGCTGGACAGAGTTCAGGAACAGGATGCGGATCTGGCTTGGAGCAGTAGATTCCGACATGGTGAAGATCATGGATATCGTCGAAAGGAACCTCAAAGACGATAAGATGATAAAGATGAGTGACATGTCTTCAGAAGCAAAGGAAGCTAGCCGCCGCCTGTACAGTGTTCTTTGTTCATATACCAAAGGAAGGCCTTGCCGTGTTGTAAAGCATGTAGGAGAGGAAAACGGTATGGAAGCCTACCGTTGTTGATGAGGGAATACCAACCAACGAATCGTGCAAGATCGTTGGAACTGTTTCACAACATCCTCAACTACAGGTTTGCTCACAATAAAGGAATTGCTGAGAACATCCTCGAATATGAGGAGCACATCGAGAAGTACGAGAAAGCGACAGGAGAAAAGGTACAAGAGAACTTGAAAGTCTCTACTCTTATTCAAGGAATGAAGCCTGATGTTAAAAGGCACCTGTTGCTCAATCTTGACGAAAAGACACAGTACACCGCTCTTCGTCAGTACCTTGTGAACTATGAGTCAACCGAACGTTGGACTAACTCCGTGTCAGCCCAGCAAGGAACACCTCACCGAACCACGACAGACTTGATCGACAAAGGTGATGACCATGGTGGTCTTGCAGCAATGGACATCAATCAAGCATGGTACAAAGGTAAGAAAGGCTATGGCAAAGGTTATGTTCATAACAAAGGCAAAGGCAAAGGTAAAGGCAAGAAAGGTGGAAAGGATTTCGGAAAAGGTTTCGGATTTGACGGTAAAGGCAAAGGTAAAGGAAAAGGTTTTGGAGGTTTTGGCAAAGGCAGAGGTCGAGGAAACTGGAGAGGTCGAGGTAGAGGTTTCAGAGGCTACAAAGGAAAAGGTAAAGGTCGAGGAAAAAGGATTCTACAGACGCAAAGGTAAAGGCAAAGGAAAAGCCCAAGCAGCTACAGGAGTTTGTCACTACTGTCAGAAGTACGGACATTTCGAAGCGCAGTGTAGACAGAAGCAGCGTGACATGGGTTACCAAGCAAGGAACGTAGACCTCGAGAACCAAAGTGAACAGGCAAGCACCACAGGTACCTCTACTCAGGCCCCTTCTTCAAGCAACAAGACCTCAACAAGCCAAAGCCAAACAAGCCAAGGAACACAAAGACCAGTGATTAGGATGGTCTCCATGTATCACATGGGAGACGAGCCCACAAGCTTTCCGGAGGAATTCGAGATGAGCGAAGATTCAGAGGAAATTGAGATTGAGTACTTCGGAAGAGTCTTGCGGGTTGTTGGTGAAGAAGTTCAGGAAGAGAGAAGTGAGACAGAAGAGTTTTGGATTGGTGATGAAGATGATGAGTTTCAGGACTATGATGAGGTGAGTGATGATGCATGGTGGCAGTGGCATTTAGCAGGAACTCCAGTAGGAACGCAAGATCGTGGATACTACTACGAATGCCCCAACGGATGTCATGAAACACCTTGGCACCCGAACATGCAGGAATGCGAGTATGGATGTCACCATCCTCCCAGGAGGAATAGAGTTGAAGGAACAGCACCTTCAAGGACAAGCACCAGGTTTGTTCGTGCAGCAAGGAACTCAAGGACTCGAGAAATCGAGGTAGTGCTGGATTCTGGAGCCGACATCTCGTTGGCACCAATGTGGATGAAGAAGTACGGAAGGAAAGCGCCCAACACTACTTACTAAGGTGGTTTTGCGAGACGCACAAGGATCTCGTATCAAGGTTTCAGACCAAAGGATTATTGAGGTTGAGTTTCGAGACGTTCAAGGAAATATCGTGAAGGTTGAAGAAGTGTTCTTGATTTCATCGGTTGTGCACCCTCTTTTGGCAGTAGGTAAACTGTTGAAGAAAGGTTGGGAGTTCAGAGATGGAACGACTACAGGCACTTTCCTCACAGAAGGAACAACCAAGATCGCGGTGAACTACAACAACAACTCACTTACGACAAGAGCCTTTGTGAGAACAGTCAACTGGGAAGCAGAAGCCAAGCCTATTCCCATATACTTGTGCGAGAACCTGAGGGAACTCATTGAAGAGCAACGTGTTGGTTGGACCAATTGGAGAGACCCTTACGAAGTCCACTACAGCTTAGGAACTTCAGAGCACGTTGATACCTACTTAATGTTTCCACCAGGAAAGTTTGCGTACAGAGCAGTACTTATTGAGGACAATGATCAGTGGTTTCTGTTGCATCACAGCATCATGTTCGAGGAACTTGAAGAACCATTTGGAACAATCTTTGACGGTAGCAAAGAGTATCGAGCACTGACGCTAGTATCGCTCAAGGAATTCCCATTGACCCTCATAGGTACACCTAAGGAAGATGAAGATCGCAAGATGTTCGAAGAGTACACTGAGGATGCATGGTCAATCAGCATGGATGGTACGACACTCACTAGGTACCACAACTCGTTGAGAAAGACATTGCTCAATCCTCGAGATACCAACGACATTCCAGTGGATATTGGAAATCTCAAACCAGACAGGTACACCTACGGAGAAGAACCGATCAACAAGGATTTCTTTGAAGATGATAAGTTCTGGACTTTGGATGAGCCTCACAGAGACCCAGAACCACTAGGAGGTTTATCTTGGACAGGACGCAGTGTATTTGAACTCATTGAACCAGTGAACCCCAACTGGACACGATTCCAGAACAAGAAGAAGAAGAACAGGAAGAGACCTCAGAGGCCCAAGCACCAGCACACAGACACGAGCTTGCAGGAGAACTATCATTTACATTCAACGGTCATGAGTACAACCAGCAGAACAGCCTCAAGGCCCTGAAGGAACTTTGCAAGGAACTTGGAGTATCAAAGTTTGGTTCTAAGCAGGACATTCTTAGAAGACTCAGCAGGTCAATCATGGAAGCGGAAAGGCACATGGAGCTTACCTCAGCCCAGAAGAAGTACAAAGAGTACATTGAAGCAGAACCCCTTAAGGTACCAAAACAGCCAAAGCCAGAAGAAGTTGCGGTTCATAATCTCACACACTTGCCTTACGCATCGTGGTGTCCTACATGTGTAGCGTGCAAAGGAAAGGAGTCTCCACATCTTCGTGAGAACCCAGAGAACGAAAGATCTTCGAGACCAACTTTCTGCATGGATTTCTGTTTCAAAGGAACAAGTCATGATGAGGCACCAGCAGCAGTTAGTCTTGTGTGTGTTGATTCTTGGAGTAGGAACATGGTCTGTATCCCTACAGCATCTAAAGGAAAGGATCTTGTAGAGCACCTTTGTGAAGGAGTCACCTACTTGAGCACCCAGCTAGGATATGGAGCCATCAACTTGAAGGCCGACAACGAAGGAACTATGATGAAACTGAAGCAGGTAATCCAGAAGCAACGAGCAGCCTTAGGTCTAGGAACAATCTTGCAGGAAACAGTCAGTGGCCAGAAAGAAACCAACGGCATGGCAGAGAGAGCAATTCAGACCATTAGGCGACAAGGAACTACCTTGATTAGGCACCTGGAACACAAAACAGGAACCTATATTGCTCACACCCATCCAATCTTCAGTTGGGCTTTCAGGCATGCAGCGTGGACCTTGAACAGGTACCATCGCCACACAGGTACAGGAATGACGCCATATGAATGGATGGCCGGACGCCCTTACGAGGGCCAACTTGCCGAATTTGGTGAATCACTTTTGGTTTTGACCAATCGTTCAGGAACACGTGGCAATAGGAAAGGCGACCCTATTTGGTTGAGAGGAGTGTTCTTAGGAAAAACAGACAACAACCTCTTCATTACGTGGCACATGGACGGCATCAAGACAAGCCGTAGCGCAAAACGCTGTGTGGAACATTTCGACATCAAAGGAATAAGCAGCGTAGGAATTCATACTTGGGAAGTTAAGCACACTACCCTTACGACGAGGAACATCCCAAGGAAGAACATCCCAGGACCACTTGCAGAAGCACCACCGATCATGGATGGACCCGGAACTAAGGAGCAGATAGCTCAGGAATCGGCACCTTTGGCACCATCAGGACCGGTTGTCATCCAAGGCGGGGACTCTGCAGGAAAGACAGGACCTACTAGGTCAACGTACTTAGAGAACAAAGCCAAGCAAGCACAAAGTAAAAGGAAAGCAGAAGAAGAACTTGAGCAGGAATATCCCGACGAAAACCAAGATGAAGCAGCATCGGACCCAACGTCTTCAAGCAGTAGCAGCAACAAGGAAATGGACGCAGCCTCAGAACCAGAACTCATCCCAGACAGTGCAATGGCCAGTGAACTACTTTCAGCTAGAGGACCTGCGCCTCTCAGGAAGCAAGAGTTTGAAGATGTAGGAACAGGTTCCAAGATTCCGAAGATAGATTCTCCTAAGAAGAAGTACCCTCCGTTCAACGTAGGAAGAGTGTACGAGCACAACGACGAGGAACTACCTGAAGCAGAACCAGGTACAGAAGACATTTTCTGGGAAGGTTCGTACTCAGACATTGGCGATTCAGATGATGAGCAAGACATTTTCAAGAGCGAGGACTCAGGACCTCCAGAAATCCCAGAGGCACAATTGCAGGAACTGGACCGTGAGGCAATGCTCACGGAGATCAACAGACTCACAGAGATGAAGGCATTGGCAAGGAAACCCTTGCAAGAGCTTGAGAGAGAAGAGCCGAGAGAGAGAGAAGAAGAAGAAAGAGAGCAAGGAACAAAGTGGCTCACAACGAAGTTTGTTTTCGATTGGAGATTCAGGAATGGCAGATGGATGCGTAGAGCTAGGTTAGTGGCTAGAGAGTTTCGAGGTGTAGAGGTCAGGAATGACACTTTCAGCCCAGCTACAAGCGCATCATTAGTGAGACTTATCCCTATCTTGGGACTACAACAGGAACATTCCCTGTATTCGATTGATGTCAAGGACGCATTTTTACAGGTACCGCAGAGAACCCGTTGCGCATGTCAATTCCCAAAGGAATATGTGGATCTGTTTGGCGACCAAGACCCTAACTGTAGGAACGAAGGTTTGTTACTGCTTAGAGTACTTCCAGGACAGCGAGATGCAGCACTTCTTTGGAGTGACCATTTTGCAGGAACACTTAAAGAGCAGAACTTCGATAGGTGCATAGCTTGCCCTACCTTGTTTCGTGATGACAGGAACAGCATACTTGTTGTGCATGTGGACAACATTCAAGCAGCAGGGAAAACCAGACACCTAGATCCCAAGCTAGGAAAGCTAGGAGAGACCTACGAACTGAAGGTTGAAGGCCCCTTCTTGACAGAGCAGGAACTTGAAGTAGGAGAGTCACATCAAACCATCAGATTCCTCAAAAGGAAATTCAGCTATCACAATCATGAGCTTCACATCACGAGTGACCCGAAGTATCTTGTGAAACTCAAGGAAGAACTGAAGCTGACGAGTAAAGCCTCGAAGCCAACTCCGTGCACCCAAGAGTCTCAGGAAGCTGACAACACCCAAAGCTTGAACCAGGAACAAGCAGCATCGTTCAGGAAATGCGTTGGCATACTCTTGTATGTCAGTCAGGATCGCTCTGACGTGCAGTTTGCCGTAAGAGGTTTAGCCTCCAAGATGTCGGAACCTACGCATGGTTCTTGGAAACACCTAGTCCATCTTGTGCAGTATATGGCAAGAACTGAAGGATATCATCTTGTGTACAGGAAAACACCAAGAGGACTCAGCAACCTTCATGAATCCATTAGGAACGGTAGTTACGACTTTACAGGAACACAGCCCAGGGAGTATCACCTTTTGGAAGTCTACAGCGACTCAGATTGGGCAGGAAAGAAGGACACTAGGCGCTCAACATCTTCAGGAATTGTTTGCTTAGATGGCCAGTGTATCTATTCTTTTTCAAGGAACCAAAAATCAGTCAGCTTGAGCAGTGGTGAAGCAGAGTATTACGCAGGAGCTAGCGCGGCATCAGATTCTATATTGTTGAAGGAAGCAGTAGAATTCTTGACAAGGAAAGTCTGCAAGGTACACTTGTACATGGACTCTTCAGCAGCTAGAGGCATCATTACAAGGCAAGGTGTAGGAAGAGTGAAGCACCTCCAAATCAGGACCCTTTTTCTACAGGACCTCCACAAGCAAGGAATAATCAGCGTGCACCCTGTAGGAACCAAAGAAAACACAGCCGACATAGGAACCAAGCCCCTTTCAGCGAAGCGCATTAGATTGCTGTTGCATTGGTTAGGTTTTCAAACTGGAGAGAACGAACCAGTAGGCCGAGAAGAACTCCAGGAACACAAGACTCAAACACAAGCCAAAGCAGTTGTAAGGATGATCAAGAGCTCAGGAACTTTGTCGTTTGCAGCTTTATTGTTTGCAGGTATTTCAGGAATTTCAGACAGTCTTCAGATTCAGAGTTGCAAGGAACAGAGTTTTGAGAACTGTTTTCTTCAGGAAGAGTTTTAGCCAGAGTTTCAGGAACATGTTTTCTGTTTTGCAAGTGCATGTGCACAGGACGGCATATGCAGTGACACGAGTGCATGTGAGTTAGGAAAGTCTGCAGGAACAGCGCATGAAACCTCATGTTTTGAGATGCTTTCTCAGCTCAAGGAATTCTGCGGAACAGTCGCGGAACGCTCAGGTATACAGGAACTAGCTAGTGCGACCTGTAGCAGAAGGTCAAGGAACCTTAGCAGAAGGTCAAGGAACCTCAGCGGAAGGTCAAGGAACCTCAGCCATGGAAGCCAGCGCGAGTACGGCAAGGAACAGCAGTGACGTTCTCAAGGAACTGGAAACGTTAAAGGAAGCCGCAACAGAACTAAGGAAAGCAAGTGCGGAAAGGAACGAGATCGCGGAGTCGATCAGGAAGAACACAGAGGAAGCGACGCGTTTGCGTCGATCCCAGGAACATGTGGCTGGTTGCGTGAAGTCCTTGACAGGACAAATCCAGGACGTCAAGTTTCAGGTTCAGGAAATGGCCGAGCAGAACGACAGAGACAGGACAGAGTCAAAGGAACACCTGGCGCACGTCTTCAAGACGTGTGACAAGCTCAAGGACCAAGTGCAGGAACTGATGAACGAGTACCACCTGGTGACAGAGGAACAAGAAGAAGACCAAAGGAACAGAGAAGCAAAGGACCGTGAAGAAGAAGGAGAACTTCGACGCACAGGACATGGTTTGGGAACTACAACGCGACCTACGTCACCTACCTCCACGCAAGCAAAGGAACAGAAGGATATAAGAGAGTGGTCTGACAGAGAGTACTTTGAACGCCTCCAGGAACGAGAGCAGGACTACATGGACTACAACTACGACGAGAACGAAGTCTACGTGCAAAGCTACGTTGGAGGAGAAGAAGCCACAGCAGAAGAAGCCACAGCAGAGGAGCCACAGGAACAAGAAGAAGAAGAGGATGAAGAAGCAAAGGAGGAAAGAAGGAAGCAAAAGATCAAGGAAATCAACGCCAAGAGCAAGGAAAGGCTCAAAGAGAAGGAGAAGGAAAAGGAACTCTTTCCGTACCCTTACGACTACAGCAGCGAGTGGAAGGAGTACACCGAGAACGGCGAGATCTACCGCGAGCACAGAGTTACAGGAGAAAAGCAGTGGATCTGCAAGGACTACGCGTACAAGCACGAGAAAGGAGGACAAGGAAAAGACAAAGGAAAAGGAAAGAAAGAAGGCAGAGGAAGAGCAAAGCCGCAGCAGAGAGCAGCAGCCGCGGGATTCGAACCGCGAGACGAGGAAGACCGCAAGTACTGGGCAGAACAAGACAGGATCTCAAAGGAACAACAGCAAGCAAAAGCCAAAGCAGAACAGGAAAAGAAGGAGCAGGAAGAGAAGATCGCCAAAGCAAGAAGGATCTTAGAAAGGCAGCAGACGAACAAGAGAAGCGAGACAAGGAAGAGTTCAGGAGAGAAGCAGCCGCAGCCGCAGAGAGAAGGAAAGAAGTTGAAGCAGCAGCCAAAGCAAAGGCAGAGAGAGAAGCACAGGAAAAGGAGGAGACAGCCGCAGCAGAAGCCAAAGAAAAGGAAGAGCAGGAAGAGAAGGAAGCAGCAGCCGCAGCAGCAAAAGAGGAGAAGGAGAAGAAGGAACAGGAAAGAAAGAGAAAGGAGAAGGAAGCAAAGAAGAAAAGAGAGGAAGACAAGAAGGAAGCATCGGCATACATTGCCCGAAAGGAAGCAGAAAAGAAGGCAGCAGCAGAAGGAACAGCGTCAGGATCAGGAGAAGTGGAACCGAGACGTGAAGAAGACAGGATGAAGAAGCTGGAACAGATGATGGAGGAGATGATGAAGGAACGCAAGGAAGATAAGGAAAGGATTGCAAGCCTCACACAGGAGCTTGAGAGCAGAGGATCAGCAGCCGGGTCGCAGGCACCCACAGAGCCAGACACAACATTAACAAAGGAGCAGGAAAAGCCAGAGGACAAAGGAAAAGGAAAAGGACAGGAGCCACCAAGTGTCACGCAGAAGCAGCAGAAGCAGAAGGAAGGAACACACGACAAGGAACTTTCAGCCAAAGGACCAGTGAACGAAGCATCGTTCTTGAAAGGAAAAGGAAAAGGAGAGTTTGAAGGAAACTGGTTTGCAGTCTACGGTTTCCAAGGCAGGAACTACCAGTGGAAGTGGAACGAAGAGAAGGCGACATGGTACTGGTACTCAGGATCCAAGGAAACTGGATGGAAAGCAGGATCAAAAGACAAGCAAGGAAAAGAGAAGTGCAGGGCACAGGCAAAGCAGCGAGAAGAGTGGCTAAAGGACCAACTCAAGGAACAGTCGGAAGTCACCCACGACAGCGAGGACGAAGACGACAAGCCCGTGAACTTCCAGTGAAGCCAAAGGAACGGCGAGCCGTACTGAGGCCAGAGAGCCGAGGAAAGAGCAGTGAAGCAGGACACAGGAACCGTGGCACAGCCCTTTTTGTTTCTGTGGTGATCTAAGTAAGTTTCAGGAAATTTTGTACAGTCGAGCAACCTTGGAGAGGATTGCGAGTGAACGTTACTTTATGTTTGCGAAGAGGAACAGCGTTTGTTTTGTAGTGAAAAGGAACTGCAGCGTGTTTACTGTCTGTTCAGGAAAGTCGGAGTCACCTGAGTCGAGGAACTTTCGCTAACTCCGAAGGCGGGGTGTTAAACATCTTGCCAGGAACAGTAACACCGCTAGTGCAGTGTAGTTAATGTAAAGGAACAGCCGTCACGCACACACGACGTGCAGGCTCGAGACTACCAGGACACACTTCGCAGTCCAGGAAAAGTGTCCGCCTTTGTGAGTGAATAGGAAAGCTTAGTGAAGCCCGTTCTTTAACAGAGACCCGGTTTGCCTCTCTGTGGGTTTGAACTTTGTTGACCCTAGTGCTATGATGAACACTGCGCTTTGGAAGTTTCGGACTACAGTCGTGAAGATTGCTGAGCGTTGGGAGGTTTTGGAGTTACACCAGGATTTGACCTCAATGCCAACCATGAGTGGTGCTCTGTCAGCGCTAGATGATTCTCTTCCGGGAGTGATGTACGAGAGCCTGACCATGACGGTGATGCACCGAACAATCGTGGAGCCCGAGAAGTTTGGGTTTCATGTGGAGCCCGAGGCACCAAACCCGTTACTGGATGAACCTCTGCCTCAGGTACCTTCGGAACCAATACGAGCTGATGAAGGGATGCCGGATGGTGCCAACGACTCCAATGCGGAGGATGAGCAGCCTGGCGCGCAACCTGTGTTGCCTGGGGTTCAGCTAGAGAAGCCTATTCCAGATGAGATTGACGTTGAAGGCAAGAGGTTGACTGCGGAGTCCCCAGCGGCTGAGTTGAAGTTGGCGTGCCGTGCGTTGGGTATAGGTGCTACGGGGTCCAAGAATGTCCTGTACAAGCGATTGGTGAAGCACGTGTGGCGTAGGAAGATGGAAGATGACTTAGCTCTGTTTGAAGCTGCGAAACTACCAGAACGCAATCCTCGCTCTTCTCCAGTTCCTACAGAACCATCTCCTGAAGAAGTTGCCAAACATCGGCTAACCCACGTACCTTACCAACCATGGTGCCCGTTGTGCGTGGCGACAAGAGGAAGAAGGGATGCTCATCGAGGTGATGAGGCCCACCGCCCTACTGGCGGTTGGCCAGTCCTGTGCATGGACCTCATGTATGCCTCTCTGGAAGATTCAGTGTGCGAGTTCATGAAGCAAGCCCCAACGAGCAAAGAGAAGAAGTTGACTGTGTTGGTGTGCGTAGATCGGGATACTGGGATGATTCATTCAGTGCCTCTTCCTGGAAAGGATACTACGGCTTTACAACATGCTGCCAAAGAAGTTCTTGGGTTTCTGTCCTACCTTGGTAGGACTGAAGTGGAGATCAGGGGCGACAATGAACCACCGATGGTAGCCCTGTGCGATAAGGTCGTGGAAGCTCGAAACAAAGCAGGTTTGTCAACCCGCAAGACTCCTTCTCAACCCTATGAACACCAGACCAATGGAGCAGCTGAGCAAGCAGTCTTGAGCATGGGGGACATTGGCAGCACTCTCCTACAGCAGGTTGAGCAGAATGGATTTGCCCCCAGTTTGAACCCCGAGTTGATCCCGTGGGCCTATGTGCACGCATCGACTTTGCATAACTGCTTTTTAGTGTCTGCGGGAACCAGCGTTGGGAGTGTATTTGTCGTCAACAGTCAAGCGTCTTCCAGAAGCACAACAATGGGACAAAGTGTTACTCAAGGAAGTTCAAGGTAAGCCTTGGAGGTACGGTTTGTCATCTATGGGTATGAAGATAGTACCTGGATTACGTGAACGCAAGCCGGGTCCAGAGCCCATGGCCGAACTACCTGTGCCTCTGCATCCGTTACCTCCTCCTGGTGGATCAAGCCCAAGAGAGGAAGCTGCATCTGACCCCACGTCAGAACCTGCGTCGCCTGACGCAGAGTCGGCTTCAGAGTCTAGTAGTGAACACCCAGGAGGGGATGCCAGAGGAGCCAAGAGGAATCGTGAGCCAGGAGGGGATGACGATGATTCGTCTCCTCAAAGCTTCCCTTCAGATCTGTTGAGTCCGGCTGCTGAGCCAGCTCCGATGGTTGTTGAAGAACGTGGTGAAAAGCGAGATGTCCCAGAGTCTGCTGGGAGTGACCAACCGGTCAAGAAAGTTCGAGCTGTGCGAGTTGGTGACGTGGACTACTTCGTTGCGGATGAGGAGATGGAGGACTGGTGGCAAGGCTTGGAGTTTGATGCCCAGTACTACGATGATGATTGGATGGACTTCACACCAGAGACAGATCCAGAGGTGTTCTGGGAAGATCAAGGAGAAGAGGAAGGACCTCCTGTCCTTTCTGCAGACCAGCTGGAGAAAGTGGAAGCAACATCGAGGCTGGACGAGAAGTCCAGACTCATTGACATGGGTGTGTTGGAGAAGGTGGAGATTGACCGTCCGGCGGACAAGACCTTGCAGTGCCGGTATGTGTATGACTGGCGGTTTAGGAAGCAGCACTGGTTGCGTCGCGTGCGACTAGTGTGCAAGCAGCTGAAAGCATGGAGTCCGTTCAGGCAGGATACCTATGCTCCTTCAACATGTCCCTCGATGCTTCGTCTACTACCTCACATGTTCGTGAGCACTCCAGGCTGGGTCTTAAGATCGTTCGATGTGTCGGATGCTTTCTTGATGGTGAAGCAGCGTGAAGAGTTGTATATCAGGTTGGACAATGAAGTTTACCGTGTCTGGAAGTGCTTGCCGGGCCAACAACTTGCTCCTGTGTATTGGCATGATGAACTGAGTGGAGATCTTCAGACTTGTGGCCTTACCGGCAACGTTGCATGCCCAGTTGTGTATGGTGGCAAAGATCAAGCCGCTACGGTCCATGTCGATGATGGCCTACTTGGAGGTTTCGAGGATCAGGTTGACCAGACGGTTGGCGTGCTGAAAGAAAAGTATAAGCTTGAGTGCAGTCCTCCGCTGAAGGAAGTTGGTGATCAGTTGAGGTTTCTCAAACGTACTCTGGAGGTAGTGCCAGAAGGACTGCGGATAGTGATCGATCCAAAGTATGTGGAGAAAATCCTCCAAGTTCTCGGGATTTCCAAACCTCGCTCCCGCAAGGTGCCTTCGACTACAGACTTGACGGCCCTCGATGAGACGGAGAAGCTTGATGCTATGTGGACCGGGAGGTACAGAGCAGCTTTAGGATGCTTGTTGTATTTGGCTCCTGATCGACCTGATGCGCAGTACACGATTGGTGTGTTGGCTAGGGGAATGTCATCGCCTACAGCAAAGCAGTTGTCACATGTGATGTACCTAGCAGAGTACTTGTACTACACCCGGGACTATAGCTTGGTTTTGCGGTGGAGCAGCCCAGAGCGATCATATTTGGACGAAAGCCCACGTGTCAGGCCGAGGCTTGATGATGGCGGAGAACCTGTGCCGCCTGGTGGAACCTTGGAAGCCAAACCGAGGTTGCTGGAGGCCGTAAGTGATGCGGACTGGGCAGGAAGTGCTGATAGGAGGTCGGTTACGTCGGGGCACATATTCTTGGATGGGAATCTGATGTTCTCGTACAGTCGACGGCAATCTACGATAGCATTGTCCTCATGCGAGTCGGAACTGATGGCCTCTACCTCTGCAATCGCGGAAGCACTTTTCCCGAAGAACCTTTTGACAAGTTTGACCAAGGACGCTGTGGACCTTGCTGCTCGGCTGGACAGCTCGAGTGCGCGCAGCCTCCTCACGAAGGCCGGTGTCTCTCGCATACGACACCTTGATGTAAGGCTGCTGTGGACACAGAGTTTGGTCCGTGAGAAAGTTTTGTCAGTGCGTCCATTGGGTACTCTTGTCAACACCAGTGATCTCGGCACCAAAGTTTTGACCTCAAACAGGGTGAAGTATCTACTGTACCTGTTGGGCATGTACAACACCGACGGCTTGATAACTCCGGGAAAGTTTCCGAAACCAGCAGGGTCAGATAAATCGCAGGCAGCTGAAATCCTTAGGGTTCTCACTGCGGCCATAGCCTTGAGTCGAGCTACGGCATCTGATCCCGAGCCGAAGTGCAACGTTCCTGCTGAGCCCTACGGTGCGGTCGGCGGGATCCTCACGGTGCTGACTGAACCGCTCTTCTACATGTTCATGTTTGCGGTCTCAGTCGTGGCGATCGTTGTGTTTATGGCACCAAAGCGACGATGGAACCGGATTCGATGTGTGGACCCTGATGCTGGTGGTGACGGAGAAGGTG
The DNA here is from genome assembly GCA_905221615.1 of Symbiodinium sp. CCMP2592. Classification (NCBI taxonomy): domain Eukaryota; class Dinophyceae; order Suessiales; family Symbiodiniaceae; genus Symbiodinium; species Symbiodinium sp. CCMP2592. The sequence continues at coordinate 60,387 of CAJNDT010005923.1, forward strand.
AGAAGGCAGTGCGAGAGCCCTCTCCAGAACCGAACTACTTCGATGACAGCTGGTTGTTGGCTGCATCCGATGACGACGAGGGCGGCGCTACGGAAGCCTATGTGCAAAGTTTTGTGTATGAGCCAGAACCAAGAGGGCAGACCCCAGATCTACCTGGGCCTTCTGCGGGACCTCATGAGCATGTTCGGGAGGGTGAGCATTCTGCCCGTGATCTACGTGATGATCAAGGAGTTCAACAACAACGAGCTCAAGGACATGATCCATGGGCTCAGGGAGTGAGCAGTCAAGGACCGGCGCCAATGCCGGTACGGACGGAACCAACGGTACCAGCAACGTCAGCTGGTACTGGAGGTGGACATCCACCAGTTCCGGGACCAATGACGTTTCGGATTGGAAGCGGTCGTGCAGTGCATCGGGCCTCTTGTGGAATGGTGAAGAGGGCCCAAAGGTTGGAACCAGAGAAGCTGATCCAGCTCTCGATTGCGGATGCACTCAATGCTGGTTTGAAGAAGTGTGGACAGTGCAGGCCGTGATGGATGGCATCTACATGTTCGAGATGAGTCGAGTCCTGAGTCGGTTCGACAATCGGACCTGAGCGTTTTTCGCCTAGCTCAGTTTCTTCGCAGAGGATAAGACGCTTTTAGGTTCGTGTAGTGGACCGCGCATTTAAAATCCTCTAGCAGTTATGTGCAAAGCCTTTCGCAGTGTGTGTGCATAGTGTACAGTTTTCCGAGTAAGAGTTCCGTACTTCTAGTGACAAGAAAGGGACCCCAAAGATGTTCAAAGTACGGACACAAGCTGTTGTTTGGAGCCCTGTAAAGTTGCCAGGACTAGAACAAAATGAAGAAGGCCCACCAGAAGGCCCCTGGCAATTAGGTGTAGTTGTGCAGTGTAGGGCAAAGGACTTTGGGAATCGGCAAGATCCGAATGGATATCAGCTGACCCAATGGTGTCGGCATGAAGCCTGTAACGTAAGTTTCCAGGCTCATGAGGAGGGGTGCAAAGCTTAAATCTATCCTCTTGAGTGCACATGCATGCGAATACCAGTACGACTGAAGGCTTTGGCTTCAAGTGAAAAAGTGAAGTTTGCTGCCGCTTTACAGATTTGGGGATCTTCAGCGCATCAGCCTTAAGAGCCTCTCGCTGACAGGACACAGCCTTAGAGCCTTAGAGCGGTTTGCTGGCATACAAAAACAACCAAGCGAGGTCAGCCATTCGCGGTTCGTCTGCATGGTATCTCTGGCCGAGACCCGGCGAGCCTCTGGGTGCTGCCCTTCCTTAGAGCCGTCCAGACGGTCTGGGAGCGTACCGAGGAGATCTACGGCACACACTCTTGCCTCGACTTCATACTGCCAACTCTGCATAACCTACGGGAAAGCCAGCCGCAGCCTACCACCAGCCTATGTCCTGCAGCCAAGCGCTCGGGTGCCTGCGTTTCTTCATGTGCCGCAGGCATCTGGAGGGCAACTCCCCGGAGCTACTCACACCAGAAGAAGCGTCCGCCTTCACTATGCACAGCCTTAAGGTCTGTCTGCTCAGCGCCGGTGCACAGATTCAAGCCGCCGATAAAATACGCCAACAGCAAGGCCATCACAAAAACCCTAGCGTACAGCTTTACGGGAGAGATGATACCCTGGGAGCTTTAGCCTTTTACAAACTGAAATCACCCAAGCATGTGCCTTAGGTTGGAGGCCCACGCGCCCCATTGCCAGGGGAGGACAGCACCCGACGGTGGAGCCGCCTTTTGAGGTTAGCTCGTCTTCGCCGCCCAAGTCCTTCCAGCTCTCGGCCCTCGGGACGGGCCTAGACAGATTTATTTACTCACGTGAAGCAGAACTGGAGCAGGCCTGCTTTGACACCCAGCCAGCTGCCGCTAACAGCGCCGATCCTGAGCCTGTGGCAATAACTGCACAGTCCGAGCAAGAGACATTCGCAGCCAGCAGCCTTCCACCGACTATACCTGCAGACGACATCGAAGCCCTACTAGTGGAGAGTTTTGCGGTCACGCAAGCTGACTCTTCCGATTCGGATGACCAGGCTGCCCCGCCGACAGTGGAAGACATAGCCTTGTTCCAGAATGGACCGTGGGGATCCGTTCATGCTCAACCGCGGGGAGCCGACAAAGCGGCCTGCGGGACGCCCCGCTCCACGGCCGCCTTTTGCCCCACATGTCCCAACACAGCTTTTTTCTGCCGCAGAGCGGCTTGCCGACGCCTGCTGGACGCACTGCCTTAAGGAAAACGCGGGCGGGGCGCTATGCTCTGTGCTGGGTCAGCCCGTTCACTTGCCATGCCTTTTTCACCGCAGCCGTTTAGGCTTACCTGCCCCAGTCGCACCTAGGTCTTCCCGCAGGCATGGCGCTCTCTGAGCAATCCGAGCTCGCAGCCTTCCTGCAGGCGCAGGGGGTGCACGAGGTAGTCTGCAATGGCCTCGCCCTCAAGGGGCTCGAGACTGTTGAGGACCTGGCATTTGCTTACCCAGACCTCACTAGCTTTGACACTTTCTTGCAAAGCCTTTCTGAGTCGGACCTCAGTGATATGGGGGTCTCGCATGCACTACATTCAGTCCAGGCAGCCCGAGCCAGGAAAGCCTTGGCACACAAGGCACAGGAGGGGCCTCAGCCTTCACCTGCGTTGCCATCCCTCCCAGCAGCCCTCAGCCCTTCTGCCTCCCCATCCTCCTGGATGGAGCATTTGCCGCCTAAGCTCAGCTCGGAGGTCGTGCAGGATCTGGTCACGACCTTTAAAGCCAACTATCCGGGAGAACTCCTGGACGACGACACTATGCCGTCAATACGTCTTCTCAGCCTCGTGCAACACAGCCTTCAGCCAAAAGAAAAACTTAAGTGGATACCATGGCAGCTTCGCCTTAGCTCCAAACAGTACTCTGAAATTATGGAGGCGAAGTCATCTAAGCCTATGAGGACGGAGGCACAGCTGCTCGCCTCAGCCATATATGATGACACGCCCGAGATGGCCGTATCCCATCTCCGCGTCCTGGCTACAGCGCATCCAAACAGTCTTCAGGAATGCTTGGGCACTGTGTGGGGCAGCCCACCTCAACAACCTCAAAGCCTTCGACAAGCGAGTCGAGCACTTAGCCTTGCCAGACCTAGCCGACTCCTCTCTCCGGGGACCAACGACGCAGGAGCTCTTGGCAGCGGATCGAAAGATTTGGAACACCATCTCTAGCCTTGCTGCCTCTGGCTGGAGCCTGGACGAAGCCTTGTATGAGGTCACTAGCATTCGGAGTGACCTCGCCAACTTGCTTCAGCCAAGACCGCGGCCGCCACCGACACCGCCGGGCCCTAACCGCCGACCTAATGGAGGGAACCCACCCCCCCCCAAGCAAAAGAATCCGCTTTAACACGCAAAGGCAAAGGCCGCGGCAAAGGCCTTCAGAAGCCAGATAGCCCCTCCAAGTCCGACTCATGGCCTTCTAACTGGGTGTTGAAGGCCAAAGGCAAAGTGCTCTCTGCGCATTGCCCAATTGCAAATTCGCCCACCTCTGCGCGGTCCGAGGCTGCGGCAAGGAGCATTGTGCTGTCGACCATGACAAGAAGCCGTCCTGACTAGGCCCTGTAACCGAATCTCAGCCGCACCAGCAATATCAGCCACCTCTCAGGCCGATACCCGAAGCCTCACAAGCCGCAGCCATGGAGCAGCCTCAGCCACTCGAGAGCCCACAGCAGGACTCGCCGGCGACATCCCAAGCCGCAGAACCACAGCAGCCGCATCAGCCTCGGCCATGTGCAACACGCAACCCCGGCGGGGGTCCGGCAGGACGGCGCTTTGCCAGGACGTCGCTCAGCCAACGCAAAGCTCATAAGCCCCCAGTAGTCCCCCTTTATAGACCCTAGCGGTTTGCCCTTCCATTCCCATAGGCGCTACCTGCCTGCGTCACGCGCGCGACGCCAACGTCTGCGCTAAGACCTCTCACAAGAAGATCCCCAGCAGCGGCCAGACCTTCTCCTGCAAGCAATTTGGTCGCGAGTTGTTCTCGGCGTCCTCGCAGACCTCAGCTCACTTGCCCCACACCTCGAAGAAGCCTGCGCCTTTCTACAGGCCATACGCTCCTCCGGAGCCTCAGCCGCCGTTCTGCGAGGCGGTCCACGACGGGGGGCTCTTCCTCTGCCCCGAGCCAGATTCAGATAGGGTACTCCTAGCCACAGCTCCCTTACCCACGTGGCCCTGTGTAGACCCTGGTCTCGCAGCCTTGGAAGCGGCTGGCATGTTTGCGGCCATGCCACTTTCTACCAAACCCGCCCAGTTTCCAACCCTCGCCTCAGCCTTGCAAAGCCATGGAGAGCTGGCCAACAACAGGGCCCCTATATCTGTGATGGGGCCGGCAACGCCAGCTCCGCGGATTGGAGTCGACCTAAGCCGAGCCCTGCAGCCATGCAGGACATCATGCAAGCCTGGCTCAAATGGGCATCCCAGCGCGACCTGCCCAAACGAGTCTTTGCACACCTTTCACAAAGCAAGCCAGATCACCCCATCCCTGAAGAAGACCAACTCGAGCTCATTCGGATAGCCTGCGAGGTCATGGAGTGGGACTACGATTCCATGACGCAAGCGGCCGAAGGACAGCCATTTCGCCTTAATCTCATGCAAGCCTTTGCAGATCTCCTCAACGACCCGGACAAAGATCTCCCAGCCCTGCTCCGCGTAGGGGTGCACACGGGAGTCTTTGATCCCATTGAGCCCTCAGGGCTCTGGCCGCTAGCCAAGATCCAGCCATTGGCCTCATCAGGACTAGAGGTCTGCGAGGGGAACTGGAAGCCGGCTGAGGCAGACCCTGACACAGTACGAAGCCTTTTAGCAGAAGAAGAAGCTGCAGGATGGATCCAGCCCGGCCAGGCGGCCTCCAGGAAGCAAAACGACTTTGGCCCAAGGGAATAGCCGTCGGCAAGCTTAGCCTCGTGAAAGCGGAGAACAGAGACCTTCGACTCGTCTTGGATAGCACGGTCTGCCAAGTCAACCCCATGTGCCGCATCCCAGAAGCGGTGGCTATGCCTACAGTCAACGATTTCAGGTGCGAAGGCTCGGAGCAGGGCTGACAGGAGATCATCGACATACAGCCAGGCTTTGTGGGGAGCGAAGGCTAGCGCATGGTGTGCAATGCGTGTGATAAGTCCTCCCACTCGCTGCCACCAGTAGGCTGAAAACTTGGCTCCGAAGTGGCAAACGACGTATCTGTACAAGATCTTTTCAAACATGAATAGGAGGAGACCTTGTTCCGAGCGGTGGACCTTGACACGCTTGTGGGCTGCTTTGAAATCGACAGTGGCTGCGAGGAATGATCCCCGAGGGTCTGAAGGCATGAATGTGGCCCGGACCTCCTGTTCCTTCTCATAGCCACTCTGTCAAGCCTTGCCGCTCCGATTAGCTGGAAAAAGGCCTCAGTAGGGGACTGGCACTTTAATTTTCGCCTTGAAACTGTGGAACTCTGCGAGACCAAACGAGCCAAACTTTGTGGACAGCTCAAGGCCTTGCTGGCACGCAAGAAGGTCCCCAGAAAAGACCTAGAAGCCTGTATCGGCCTCTTATGTGGGCGACAGCCATCAGCAAGGTCCTTCGAGCCCATGTAGCACCTCTGTACAGTGTCTTGAACAGCCCGCCGGGCAGCAATTGCTCTATCTCCCTCGGATGTGGCCAGCCTTCCTCCACAGCCTTGACTCCAGAGCAGTCATCTGCCGGCTTATACCAGGAGTCAACCTGCCGCTTAAGGCCCGGATCATCGAGGTCGGCAGTGGACCAGTCCACTGCAAAGCCGACCTCCCCCCCACAGCCTAAGTCTTCGGGACCCACTTGGGTCCGCGTAGATCAAGCTGACCAACACTGCACAGGACAGCCTACGCTGGCTCCTGCCACGTATTGAGGCCATCCCAACCACCAGCCTTTCCCTTCCTTGCGCCCCTGGTCCCGTGCCTTGCCAGAGCTGACGCCATGGCTGAAGGGGACAGAGTCGGAATCGGGGGATGGATCACCACCAAACAAGGCATGGCCTGGTTTGCCGAAGCCTGGACCATGGAAGAGGTCAGGAGCACATGGCCCTTCCTTACCAAGGATGCCCAGAAATACATTGCTTGCTTTGAGACGCTCGCTCAGCTAGCACTAGCCATGACAGCCCGAGAACGCCACGCCTTCTCGCAGTTTTCGGTCTGCCTACCTTTGCAGAGCGACAACACGCCCTCCGAGGCAGGCATCAACAAGCTTTTCACTACTAGCTGGCCGCTCTCGCAGTTCCTTCAGCTGATAGCATCATGGTCATCCTGCCATGGCGTTGACCTACAGGTGTCTCACGTTGCAGGAGCACACAATCAATGGGCAGACGACCTCAGCCGAGGTCGGCTCCAAGCCTTTAGCCACAGACCGCAAGAACGGGTGAGAATCAGCCTTCACCGCCTTGCCTCTGCGGCCTCTCAGGCCACGTGGTCTGGACCCCCAAACACAACCAGCCCATTGTTGCCCAGACCGGAGTGACGGCTTCGCCGAGACCGACTCCCGCCAGCCATGCTGAAGCAAAAAGAGGACCGCTGCCATGCCGGTTGCCTGCCCCGCACCACTCTGCATGCTCCTTGGTCATTCTTTTCCTGCCTTGCTCAGGTCCACCTCCACCGCCCGCGGTGGGGGATACTTGCCTGCTGCCTTACCGGTTGGATCTGTCCTTGAAGTGGGGGAGTTTATGCCTTGGCTAGCCCCCCAGACCTTGGCACCTCCGGGCTAGCCGCAGAGCCTTACAGATCCAATACGGTATAAAAGATGGCAGCAAGTGATAGAGCAGTGCAAGCCTCTCTAGAACGTTTCGTGTTTTTGTTCACGTATGTTTTAGAAGGCGTGTGAATCTGTAGCACATCGCAGCACTGGCTCTAGCACTTGAGTCTTCTCGAAAAGCCCCGCCCGCCCACACCTAGGCTACGCGCCTTCGGCCCAGGCCTCAGCCTTTGTATTGCCTTTCAGAGTTCAGCCATGAACCTAGTGGTGGTACAGCCCCGGCTCTCCGCCTTGAACTACTTGGTGGTCCTCCAGCGAGGCCCGCTGCTCACACAAGCTGAGCCCGCTCCCTTGCCACGGTGACTTGCATCAGGTTCGCCGTCTAGCCTTCAAGCCCTGCCTCAGCTGCCTTTCGGTGCTCCCTAGTGCCCTAACCCCTCCGGTTACCCTCCCGAACCCGCCCTGCCAGGTACTTCGGTCTACGAGCACGTCAAGCTCTTCAACGCCGCGAACTGACCGCGCTTTCACTCTCACGTAAGTCTCACGGAGCGATCTCGTCCTGCCCCAGGTCGAGCCCTTAGCCTTTGCCTGTATCTGACCTTGCCTGCTATACAAGCCTCTCGCAGCATTGCCTCCTACTTCTCAGCCTCTGAGAATCCGTCTCACGCTCCTTCGGAGCTCACAGTTTAGCCTTTTCAGAAGTTTCACGAACTTCTCACAAAGCCTAGCCTTGGGGGAGTTTATGCCTTGGCTAGCCCCCTAGACCTTGGCACCTCCGGGCTAGCCGCAGAGCCTTACAGATCCAATACGGTATAAAAGATGGCAGCAAGTGATAGAGCAGTGCAAGCCTCTCTAGAACCTGCAGAAGGCGGTCGCTGGGTGGATGACCATGTGGGAAATCGGCAAGCTTGAAGGAGCAGACCCCTCGGTTCCTTCCTTCGAAAGCCTGTGCAAGGCAGCGGTTGAAGGGCTTCCGACTCGGAAGCATGAAGTGGAAGCTTGGGCAAAGCAAGGTGTGCTACAGTACTGGTACAGCAAGGAATTGCACAAAGAGACGACGACGAAGCACGCGTCGACCACGAAGACGACCGAGAAGGTCGGGGAGCTCGAAGATGAGCCTTTCCGGAAGGTCGAAGAGGCCCTGAAAATCGAGAGCTCTGTCCGGCCGTTGATGCTGGGAAACAAGGCCGGAAAGGCCGGGAGCTCTGGTGACGGGCCGCAGCTCGAGGAGGAGAAGCCGGAGGAGGAGCAGCCTGAGGAAGGCGATCTCTACAAGAAGGCCGTGCAAGGCTCGAGAAAGGCAGTGAATGCCTACAGCTCCGCCGCCAGCAAAGTCACGACGATGCTGGCAAGCCTGGAGAAGGCGGCAACACCCGAGGTTCAGGCAGACCCGCAGCATGCGGTGTCGAAGATCCAGCTGGGGGATCTGGAAACTTCAAGCTCGAAAGAGCGAAACCACTGGAACACCGTTTTGGCCAGGTGGCCGGCGACGTGGGACAGGGCTGCTGGGTTCTTCAACGAGGCCGAGAAGGTCGAGGAGGTGGAGCTCGACAAGAGCAAGTGCGAGAAGGCTCTCAAGGAGCTGAACAAAGTGCTTGCCCCTACGAAGGTTTGGACGAAAGGCAAGCTGGACTTCTAGCTCGAAAAGCGCTGCAGCTGTGAACCGAGCTCGAAGAGAGCTAGCAAACAAGCAACACTTCTAGCTCGGAAAGAGCTGCAGCTGTGAACCGAGCTCGAAGAGAGCTAGCAAACAAGCACTGCAGGCCGCCGGCTCTAAAAGCCTGTCCATTTGCAGGGGTTCGTGAGTGCATGTCGCTTTGTGCAGGGCTTGCCTTTCACCTTTGATGCTCCTGCATGCATGCCGCAGCTAGCTTTGTATAGCTAGCTCTTCATGCAGATCGTAGCATGTGGCAGGACGTCCCTTTAAAGCTCCAGCAGTTTAAGCGCCGAAACTTGCTGCCATATTTAATTTTTAAGCTAGGCCGCCCAAACTTGTTTCCCTCACCATGCACCCTAAAGCCATTATAGAGGCCCTTAAGGGATAAAACAAACACGACTTTAGCTATAGGCCTCCCCGGGCCATGAGCCATGGGCAAACGAAGCCTGCAAAAGGCATCTCCAGCAAGCGGAAGCAAGAAGCAGAAGCCTGCAAAGGCGGAAAGCAGCAGCTGCAGCGAGGAACAGGGGAAGCCTGAGAAAGGCAAAGAGCTGGAAGCCCTTGGCGACGAGTTGAAGGGGCTCTACACGAGCAATGCTGCCACTGCTAGGAAGGCAGCTTCAGTTTTCAAGAAAGCCCATGATGCGGGCTTGCGACTGAATATCCCTTTTGATAAGGCTCTTTCAGTCTTAGGAAGGCTGCAGAAGCCAGCAACTTGAAGCCTGCAGAAGGCAGCGAGGGCAGCGACCTCAAGCCTGCAGAAGGCAAGAATGCAGCAAGAACATTGCAAAGGTGGATGCGGAAAAATTCCACTTGGCCCGACCTGTACTGCGCACCGCAGCCCTTTGTGGTCTCAAGAAAAGGAGTGCCTGCGTTGAGCCCCGTAGGTGCCCCGCCTGTAGAGACCCTGCCGTTTTAGGCTTCGCAAGAACACGTTCATTTGAGTTATGTAGAGTTCTGTTTTATTTTCAACGCTTGTTATCCCCCCCGCCAAAGCGATTTCGTATGATTTTTTCGTTTTTCTTCCTCTTCTGGTGGCGACGGCGAGTTGGCCGTCCTTGAAGATTTAATTTTGCTTTTCTTCGCGTCAAACCCCCCAAAGCGATTTCGTGTGGTTCTATCCTGCTTCGCACACATCCGACTTTCTGCCTCATGTGTGTCAGTTGTGCGTCCATTTGAGTTATCCTGTATTTTGTGAATCGCTATCATAACCGGCTCTTTGATAACCATCGGTACTTCGCGTTCTTCACTCATGTTCACGACCGAAGACCAGTGAGCAGCCAGCACGGATCAGCGACCTGTTGGTAAAAACTTGTAATTTTCGTCGCAGAATTTTTTCGACTTCAAATTAAAATCGGTTCTAGCCTGCAGCCATATGCTGCACCTGATCATGCAAATTTGCACCTTCCGTTGAGAATCCGTGCAAACGCTGGGACTTGAGGTTGATATCCTGACCCCATGTCTGGTGTGAACCTAAACCCTAAGCCCTGCATCGATGTGCTGGCCGCCACAGTCTCGGCTTTGAGGTAGCGGTGGGCAGTAGAGTGTGTCGATCGATGGAGAGAGACATGCTGGTGCAGTCCAGGTGGGAGCAGGGCAAGCGGGAGTTTCGCCAAGGTCAGAAACAAGATGGGGCCGAACAAGGAGTTTTGGGTTTTGTCAGTTTTGCTGCTAATGACCTAGCCCTCACCCTTAAAGCCCTCCCTGCAGTACGACCCAGTCAGCCAGGTGGCAGGCACAAAACAAATGAAAACGTAGGTAAGATTCAAATATCATACATGTTGCAGTATGTCTGAGAAAGGGCAACAGGGCTGCAGTCCTTGAAAGGTAAGCAGCGATTCAGGGCTTAGGATTTAGGCCACATGGCAGATGCCAAATTCTGAGACCAGATCCTTTTGGGAGGGGCTTTCTAAATCAGGGTTCCTCTTAGCATGTTTTTTCGCGAGCCTTTTGTTCGGTATGCCCCCATGCTCCAAAGCTTAGAGGATGGCTTGGAATGCAACCCGCAGTTCACAAAGGATCACTTGAACATCTAAGTTTTCAAGCGCCCTACCCTGTATACTTGGCAGATTAAGTGGATACCAAATGTTTCAAGCTGGAGTCGGATACCAACAATGACATGCGACGTGACGTCGCAAGACTGTGTGATGCGGTTCTGTTGGAGTTTCCCGGGATAGCCGACGAAGCAAACAAATTCGTTTACCTCTGAATCGTCAGGCCAACACAGCACCAGTGAACAGAATCAAACCACCGAAGCTCTTTCCTAGAGGGCGTTCTCAACGCTCGCGTTTCTTGTCGATTTTTCACGAAAGCCCATTTCGAGGCCGCAGCTTGTCTGTCGAGGCCGAGAGATGCTCGGGGGAGCAGTGATTACTTGGGCCGCAAAAAAGTCTTGGGCGTGTTTGCCTTGTTGTGCTCCGTTGGGGGGAAAGGTAGCTTGGTTCCGATTTTTCTGGTCAAGGTTTACGGTTGTGAGCTTTGAGGGGGCTTTTAGCTTTTTCGAACCTTTCATCATAGATGGGAAGTCTGCTCCGGCAAGCGTTGACCCGGATGGAGCTGCTAAGGAATGTTCTGGCAAGTCTTGCATGCTGCTCCTTGTTATGGAGAATTCCGATTTTAGCCATCAGCCAGAACGTAGAGCCTTTAAGAGACTTATCTTGTGATCCTCATGGATTAGCGCCCGGCTTGAACAGTGGACCCCAACACCGAAATGCCAAAATCCCGAAATGTTTGAAAGCCGAGACATACAAGATCAGGGAAGTACATAAACTTCAGCAAAGGCATCTTCACAACGCGCCGAACAGAGACATTTGTGTTCAGTCTTGGTTAAAGTTGAAAGCCTCGGGACATCGCGATTGAAACCGAGGTATGTGCATAATGGAATCAGAGTCTTCAACGTCTGACTTTCGTTACTGTCCTCCATGCTGCGGTGCGATTACAGATTGTCGTCCCGGATTCATGTCTAGCCGCCTTTTCCCTGAGGCCATGGATAACCGTCTCCCCGTCACGGGTGAAAAGCGCCTGCTGGCAGCTTGTGCAGCGGCTGGTCGTTGGTCGATAGGCTTCCGAGAGGACGGACTTAGATTTAACGCATCTTCAGTGCCGCTGCAATAAAGCATGTCGATGGTCTTCGGACGCAGCCCCGATGCATGTTCATACATGCAGCACAGAATCAACGTGAGAGTTTTCGGGCACGCGTCAACCTCTTGCCAGTGCCTGAAACCGGCGAGCCGAGATCCGCTGCGTTTCGCTCCCTTCTCGGAAGGTGCGCCCTGAGGCGAAGCGAGACGACCGAGACTTGGGAGTGGCTTCAAATCTTTCTAGTGTCCAGGCCGGGCCCCGTGCAGTTTGCCGCGCCAGCACTCCGAAGCATCTGCTCCGCTACACTCCAGTCCTCTTTGCCTTTTGTCGCCCCTGTCCCTTCAATCGCTTCAGAATCTGAGATCTGATGAGCAGACTGTGGGCTTAAATCATGGCCTAGGGAGACAAAGAGAAGAAAGACCGATGCCCTGAAGTTGCTTCAAAGGTCCTTTGAGGGCCTTTGCTTTGTGCTTTCTGGCCTTCCGGTGTACATGGCAAGCTGGCTGTCTCGAAGAAGGGCGCCGCCTCCGCCGCCCAGGGCTGGCGGAGCAAACCTTGGTGTCACACTTGGCCCTCGTCCCTGAGGGTGTGCAGCCGCCCCCAATAGCCCCCAATTTACGATCCAAACATCAGCAGGTCGCGGGCCGGCGCCTGCCATCCTCCTTGGGAGCAACCTGAGCGTCCTAGCGGAGATCCGCTTTTTTCCTGGTCACCGTCCTGCTGCGAACGCATTTTCCTAAGGGGTGAGCCGCGGAGCAGAGGGAGAAAGGTATGAGCTTCTCCCACCAGGTGCCGAAACAGAGCAAATAAGCGAACAGGGATGAGCTAGTGCTGCGCATGGGGCTTACAACGTTGTCTTCTTCATAAATAAGGAAGGGCCCCCAATAGTCCATCCCTCACGGCTTCACCTTGTGTCGGCGGCTCCCGCTTCCAAGACAGGTTGAAGAAGCTTTGGAGATCGCGCAGTGTGGGTCTGCTGGGAAGTAAATGCTTCATCCTCTCAAGGCGCAACTGTGCTGGATGGGAACTGCACCAGGGTATTCGCCCCTGGGAGTATTGTTTGAAGGCCCTCTCTCTCTCTCACCGCGTCACGTGTTCATGTCTGAGCACTACGGAGCGCAGCACCTCAGTGGGCACTGCATGTACTGGCAGAACACAGCCTGCCACCTACCCCGTCCCCCGGTATCGCTAGGAGCGCTGCCCTCAAAGCTGCGCACACCGCACTACACTACGCCACGGTGCCAACTCATTCACAGAAACACTCCGGCATAGCACGCAGTTGGTGGGCAAGCCTGGGGACTCGCAAAAACTTGCTGCTCACAACTGTTGGCGTCCGCCGCCCCCAGTCAACCTGTATGTCTCTTTCAAGAGGTTTGAAGGCCCTAGTAGGGATGGCAGAGTACCTGACTGCGCCAACATCATCAGCGAGCAGCCGCAGCGTAACCACGGCATGCCCACTTGGCAGTTGTCTTGGCCAAAAGACGCTGGCTTCTCAACTGACGGGCGGCTTCAGCATGCTCGTGATGCAAGATTAGGTCCAATTGTGAGGAATGTGGACCCGCCCTGTATGTATCTGTGTGCCGGGAGACTTGCCTCAACAGTCCCTCCGCTATTATCATTTCCCATAAATCTGGATGCTTTTCCCTCATGGCATTACAATCCCCCGCAATAAAGAGCTCAAGCTGCCTATTCCTGCCTCCAAGGAAGTTTTGCAAGACAGTCCCTATGTCTTGCAGCTTGCGTGCATGCGCATATATAGCTACAATTTCGCAACGGTGACTAAAGTGTGAAATCTCAGCTGCAACAATGTGACCAGCCAGGACTTCCTGTCTCGATTTTGAAAGGGGCCGGGACTAGGATTGTGCCCCCCAAGCTGCCTTCGGCAACTTAACCGAGCGTCGTTCTCGCCTGAGTTGCTTGTGAAGGCACGCAGTGGCGCAGCACAGCTGCGATATTTACGGCAGCGGCCCTGACAACACTGCAATACAGCCACCTTCAGCAGGCTCACAGCCCATTGGTGGCCGGGTGTGCGCGTGCATTCCGACCGCACCGCACGGCAGCAGGAATAACCTGCTGCTGTTGTGCAGTGATTCAGGCAGGGCTACAATCCATTCGGGCACACTTCCGACTTCCCAGAACTACAGCATGAACTTCTGAGATGCATCTGCGGTTTTCCTGGTCAGACGTCCCTTTCTCTCATGGGTTGTTATCTAAATTAGGGTTTCTTTTGCGTTGCAAAACCAGAGGGTGTCGCATAAAGCGCAGAGTAATATCGGTTTCCGCAGGTTCCCCAAAGGGACCATGAGTTTGGCAATTACCCTCATCATGACTTTGGACTGCTAGTCCGTTTTGACGGACTAGCAGTTTTTCTAGCAGTCTATAATTTATGTGCAAGACTGAGTAGCTTGGAGTCAGTCCATGCCGCGCAGGCTTCGTCTGTGTCTCTGCGATTCTGCCAAGCTCGCAGAAGTCTCCGTGAACCTCTTAATAACTAGAGAAACGCTGAGCTGACGTTGACAAGCGAGCTGCACCATGCAAGAATCGTAGTACATCGCCTGCAGATACTGACATTGCTCCTCCTCGCGGTTTCCGCAGCGGAGCCTTCATCTCCTTTCGCAAAGCGTCATTGTGAAGTGCTTGTTGGCCCCGCGGGGTCAACAGTGCTGTTTATTCGCATTCCTTGCTTGTCGTGCTCAAGGTGTCAAACTCGCTGAAGTTTCTGACCACACCCCATGGCCTTGCAACGCCAAGTTCAAGACTTGGCTTCGTGCCGAAGGGAACTCCACAGCTCCACAGCCAAGATACTGGTCGATCGTGACACCGGTGTACGTCCAAGAGATCTTTCGAGAGCGTCTTCGGCATGTTTCCTTGTTTCATAGACAATGCCAGTGCCCCAGACTCCCGAAACCCACACCCATTAGCCCCCACGGCATCATCCGCGGAACACGCAGGGAGACATCCTAAGTTTGAGTGACATCTGGGACCGGGAAGTGGCTCGCGCTCCGCACGAGATGCCACACACATTCGTGACCACTCGACTACTCTCCTGGCACGGAAGCACCGCGCTCGGACTGCTCTCTGGGCTTTTTGGGCCCAGGATTCGGCCCCCCCCAATCCTCAGTGCCGCACCTGTTCTCCCGTGTTCGGCAACCGGCTCTGCGAGCAGGGCGTGCTAAACGCTCCTGAAGTTACGGCTGTGGCAGCCAAAGCTTCGTGAGAGCCTTGTGGAGTGCTCGTAAGCTCGTATCTCTCTCCAAGTCTAAGATGTCTTGCTGACAGTAGGCAGCAATCGGCGCAACAGGAGAAGTCGCCCTCTGCTCGTGTGAGAGAGTCGTGTCCGCTCAGGCGTGCCGGATGCTTGCTTTTCTCCAAAAAACCTCCAGGATTCGGAGTGTAGCTTGGAAGCATGAAGTGTGAACCTGGCGACAGATGTCTGCGCGAGTTGGAATGCACGGCTGGCGTGACGAGTTGGCTTGCCTTGCGCTGGCCTGTACTGATGCGTCGCAGATGTGCGAGCCTGCTTGCTACATGCGAGGCTCGATCTCGGGTAGACGGGCTCACTGGGGTGAAGCTTGCTGCTGCAGGCAGCCAAGTCGGAGCTCGATCAAACACCCACACCCACTATCCAGAGCACACGTCCCAGCATCTCTCGTTGATTCAGGTTATCTAGCAATATATGCAGTGTGATGCAATAACGTGTAATGAAGTGTAGTGGTTTTATACTCTCGATGGGTGTCTGACATAGCAGTGAGTCTGGTGCGAAGTTATTTCCGTGGAAGACGTTGAAACAGGGCTGTCAAGCATATGCACCCGTTCGCAGGGTGCGCAAGCCCCAAGCAACCTCCTGGAATGCCCCGGACCCACGGAAAGTTGGATAAATGCTCATGGCGGGATCCTTTCTGGACATAACCTGCTATCTGACAGCCCTATCTAGTCTTACCTCAAGTTTCTCCTGCCTGTCGTCATTTCTTGCACGTGTTGTTCAGGCTGCATGCGGAGTCTCGTGGCCCCCATTTACCTGCTCTAGTCAACTGAACCGAGCATCTGGGCTTGACTAAAGCTGTGGCACATCAGCTTGCGAGTCCACGCTGAAGGTTTGAGGTTTGCTGCGGCCAGAGGTTTTCACTCGGTGACTTCGCCGTGGGAAGGCTTTCAGAGCATTGCTTAGTCAACGCCCGTTCGGGCGCATCATTCGACTTGGACCCGAAGGTGTGTGGCTGACTTAGTTGCAATGCTGTGCTGCCGGCTGATGCCTTACACCTGCTCAAGTAGTCGGGATGCAAGGGTCTGTGCAGGTCGCAAGAGGTCATACCTGCCAACTCTCTGCCTTCCTGTGTGGACTTCATCCGTGCCATACGGCCTGCTGGCTTTTAGGGAGACACATCCCTCAACTTGCCTCAGTCCGTGCGTGCTGTGCCGAAGGAAGCGGAGGTGTTGGGGGCGAGGGGGTGTACCTTGTTTGGCGGGCGGCCTCTATCCTTTCATTGATTCCAACTCTCACTCTTGGCATAGCTTGGAGGGCATCGAGCTACCCAGCAGCCTGCAAGATTTCGATATTTGGTCACCACGAGAGAGTCTCCTCTTGGCATAGCTGGCTCGTGCCACGGCAGATTGCGTTATCGCACCTGAGAAGATTGCTTCACGCTGAGAGCTTCCAGCTGCATGCACATGCAACCAAATTGGATCAAGAATCACTTGTGCTGGAGCCCGGTCAGCTAGCTGGAGTTTGGGTGAGGCGGCTGAAGAAAAGCAGTGCGGTCTCAGGAGGCTCAGCACATCCAGCCCTGCTGCTGGTGCCCCTGTGAACTGCTGAGGGTTTCGTCAACAAATGCAGCAGGCTTTGACAGGATTGCTGGCTGGGCATGCGGAGCGTCGAGGATCGAGTTCGCGCTGCAGAGGGTGGCAGGCAAGCCTGGTTCATGTGGCTCAGAAGTGCCGTCACCTGTTGCAGCCCTGTACCTGCTCGTTCGCCAGAGCCTTGAAGAATAGTGTGTGCGGAATTCACATTGACTTTCACGCGGCTTCTCAGAGCGGTTGCCTGGGGCATGTGGAAAGGGCGGTTTCGTCGCTGCAGCAAGCCCAGTACGCCATCAGAAGTTGTTTGAGGTGCTGGAAAGGCCCGTTTGCCTAGTTGCATCATTCCGACAATCTGATCAAGCTGCCCTGCTGTAATTTAAAGATTTCCATTCACTATTTACTATGTAGATTGATCACCAGTTCAGGTTTGCTCAGCTGGGTGAAGCCGCAGAGTGTGTTTTGTGCTCAGCAGGACATATCTGTGGCGAACTGCAGAGCTGTCGCTCGTGTTCCGCAGTTGGATGGAAAGCAGCAACAGAGGCAGCTGTTTCTCCGTGGTCGTTCCAGTCTTGCCGTGCCCTTTCAGCCTTACTGTCTGGCATCCACTTACTGGGCATGGCTGGTTCGTTTCTGCGCTGATCCTAACCAACAGCTTCCTATGATCGGCTGCGTTTTGATGGGTCTGTAATGAACCTGTAGCACCGACGCACATACACAAACCAACGCAATCACAAGGGGAGCATCGCATGTTTTGCAGGTTGCTGGGCTCACTGAGCGAGCCCTGCGTGAAGAGACTTGTTTCGGCCGGGAAGGCAAGCGCTGTGATTGTGGTGGTTCGCGCAGACGGCTGGAGCGCCCACAGTCGCTGTCCAGATCATAAGTCGAGAACTCTCCGGTCGATTCGTTGCGATAAGCTCTTTGTACACCCAGGAAAACCTTTTCTCGAAATGGCAATGTGCTGGAGCGTGCTGCTGAAGCCTCGGGAATGTTATGGAGCTCAAGAGATTATTTTCCCGAGAAGTTCTTGCGTCGTAGAGTGCTACTGAGCGGGTATCTTTGCCTCAGCAGTGCTCCAAGTCCATGTCGGCTGCTGACACTAGGCAGCAAGGGGAGCAACAACTCCTGATCGTGGCCATTGGCCAGTCATATCGGCGTCCTTGCAGCCAAAACATACATTCACGGTCGCTGTTCGGGGCACATTTTAAGCAGTCTCCGGTCTAATAAGCTCTTGTAGAGTCCTCGTCTCGGAATGGCAAGGAACCCAAGAGACTTGCTGCCCCACAAAGGCGTGTTGTATAGAATGTGAGCTGGAAGACGATGGTGGTCTTGATCGCTTATTTGACGTGTTGAGTTGAGTAAAAGTCGATGCAATGTGTTGGAATTGAGGATTCTGGTTGACTATTGGCATTGCAGTTTGTAGTGTATCATGGCTCAGTAGGCGGCATGCCGGGGTCTGCACGGGTCGCAACCGGACACACCATGGACGTCGTTCGTGCAGACACTCAGAGAAGGGTGCCAGTTTGCCGGCTTGCTTGCTGACTTCTTAATCCGCCCCAGTCTTTGCGGGTTGTGCCTCGGAACGGGCGGCGGGGGGTCACGCAGCGCCACCTTGTTCGGCAGGCTTCCATCCTTTCATTGATTGAGCCGTTCACTGTTTTCATATCCGGCTGGAGCCACTACAGAGTGCAGCGTCGCATCTGCATAGGCTCGCCACGAACGGCAGCAGAAAGCGGATGGAGGGGCACTGGTGCTTGAGCGCTGTCAGCTAGTTCGAGCTTGGGTGGTTTCCGAAGCTCGGCTCAGGGAAGGCACTGGGGTTGCAGGAGGCTCCCCGCATCCAGTCCTGTCGCTGCTGCCCCTTTAAAATGTTGACTTGGTTGACAGACGCGGTAGGCTCCGAGGGGTTTGCTGGCCACGCAGCAGGAGCGTCGATGCAGCGCATGCGTCAAAGGATCGAGTTCGGAGTGCAGAAGGTACAGATAGGTACAGTAGCAGGCAAACCTGATTCTTGTGGCTCAGAAGTGTCGTCACCTATTGCAGCCTTGTGCGTGCTCGTTCGCCAGAGCCTTGAAGAATAGTCTGGAATTCACGTTGACTTCTGCTCGGCTTCTCAGAGCAGTTGCCTGGGGCATGTGGAAAGGGCAGGTTCGTCGCTGCTGCGGTGAGCCCGTACTCCATCCCGTTTGCGTAGCTGCAAATTTCCGTCAACCTGCCTGATTTAGATGCCATGCTGCAATGTAAGGATTACCATTCAGTGTCTACTATGTTGATTGATCACCAATTCACGTTTGCTCAGCTGGGTGAAGCCGCAGATTGTGTTTTGTGTGCAGCAGGACATATCTGTGGCGAACTGCAGAGTTGTCGCTCGTGTTCCTCAGTTTGATGGATGACAGCAACAGTGGCAGTTGTTTCTCCGTGGTCGTTCCAGTCTTGCCGTGCCCTTTCAGCCTTACTGTCTGGCATCCACCCACTGGGCATGGCTAGTTCCTCGCCGCACTGGTGCTGGCCAAGCTGCTTCCTGTGATTGGCTGCGGGTGGATGGGACGGTCTGTGATGACCTGTAGTAACTGTAGGAACGACGCACATACACAAACCAACGCAATCACAAGGGGAGCATCGCATGTTTTGCAGGTTGCTGGGCTCACTGAGCGAGCCCTGCGTGAAGAGACTTGTTTCGGCCGGGAAGGCAAGCGCTGTGATTGTGGTGGTTCGCGCAGACGGCTGGAGCGCCCACAGTCGCTGTCCAGATCATAGGTCGAGAACTCTCCGGTCGATTCGTTGCGATAAGCTCTTTGTACACCCAGGAAAACCTTTTCTCGAAATGGCAATGTGCTGGAGCGTGCTGCTGAAGCCTCGGGAATGTTATGGAGCTCAAGAGATTATTTTCCCGAGAAGTTCTTGCGTCGTAGAGTGCTACTGAGCGGGTATCTTTGCCTCAGCAGTGCTCCAAGTCCATGTCGGCTGCTGACACTGGGCAGCAAGGGGAGCAACAACTCCTGATCGTGGCCATTGGCCAGTCATATCGGCGTCCTTGCAGCCAAAACATACATTCACGGTCGCTGTTCGGGGCACATTTTAAGCAGTCTCCGGTCTAATAAGCTCTTGTAGAGTCCTCGTCTCGGAATGGCAAGGAGCCCAAGAGACTTGTTTTGGCCGGGAGGGCAAGTGCTGCAGTTGTGGCGATTGCCTGGGCTTGCTGCTCAAGCCTCCAGGCGTGTAATGGAGCTCCTGAGAGTTGCCTTGTCACGCCGACGAGGAGCGCTACGGGGAACAAAAGCTTTTGATGTTGGACTGTGGTCTTTGCTGTGGTCAGCCAAATCGGTGTCCCGGTGCGATCCTCGCTGGGGCGCATCATAGCTCTGAATCGCTGTCCACACAAACCATGTGCTCTTGTGACCAACCTCTGTCGCGAGTGCTGCACGTGTGTGTTTTGGTTTGCAAGGAAAGCCTTCTGCAACCTCTGATGGTGAATTGTATATAATTCCCAGCCACCTCTTGCCTGGGATTTCCATGCTTCTTGATGCCGTCGTGCGGTGCAGCAGTCGGAATGTAACTCACGTACGAGGTCCCTGAAGGCACAATGCTTGTGGCGATTGGACAAACCGCCAAGTTGCAACTAGATCATACGCCGGCAGTCGTTGTCCAGGATAGCTGGAGCAGTCTCGGGTCGACTCAATGCGATGTGCACGATCTGCACTTGTAGACCGCTCTCTTTCCCAAGACGACTGCCGGAACCTAGGGCCCCTTAAGGGGCACGTGGGCGTTTCGAGCGTTTCCCTAAGAGCTTCACCTTACTGGCTCTCAGCTCGGTCTCTCAATTGACGCAGACTGGGCCCATGGGGCTTGGCTTGCGACGCGGACGCCTCTGCGTTTGTGCAAAGCGTAGGAGGTGGGCACTCCTTTCTTTGATCGAGCCCATGACACTTGCCAGGAGCCACGACCGAGTGCTGTGCCGCGTTCCATGATCGTGCCACGGCCACTCGAGATGCAACCAAATTGGATCAAGAATCACTTGTGCTGGAGCCCGGTCAGCTAGCTGGAGTTTGGGTGAGGCGGCTGAAGAAAAGCAGTGGGGTCTCAGGAGGCTCACCACATCCAGTCCTGCTGCTGGTGCCCCTGTGAACTGCTGAGGGTTTCGTCAACACATGCAGCAGGCTTTGACAGGATTGCTGGCTGGGCATGCGGAGCGTCGAGGATCGAGTTCGCGCTGCAGAGGGTGGCAGGCAAGCCTGGTTCATGTGGCTCAGAAGTGCCGTCACCTGTTGCAGCCCTGTACCTGCTCGTTCGCCAGAGCCTTGAAGAATAGTGAGTGTGGAATTCACATTGACTTTCACGCGGCTTCTCAGAGCGGTTGCCTGGGGCATGTGGAAAGGGCGGTTTCGTCGCTGCAGCAAGCCCAGTACGCCATCAGAAGTTGTTTGAGGTGCTGGAAAGGCCCGTTTGCCTAGTTGCATCATTCCGACAACCTGATCTAGCTGCCCTGCTGTAATTTAAAGCTTTCCACTCACTATTTACTATGTAGATTGATCACCAGTTCACGTTTGCTCAGCTGGGTGAAGCCGCAGATTGTGTTTTGTGTGCAGCAGGACATATCTGTGGCGAACTGCAGAGCGGTCGCTCGTGTTCCTCAGTTTGATGGAAGACAGCAACAGAGGCATTTATTTCTCCGTGGTTGTTCCAGTCTTGCCGTGCCCTTCCAGCCTTACTGTCTGGCATCCACCCACTGGGCATGGCTAGTTCGTTTCTGCGCTGATCCTAACCAACAGCTTCCTATGATCGGCTGCGTTTTGATGGGTCTGTGATGGGCTTGTGGCACCGACGCACATACACAAACCAACGCAATCACAAGGGGAGCATCGCATGTTTTGCAGGTTGCTGGGCTCACTGAGCGAGCCCTGCGTGCAGAGACTTGTTTCGGCCGGGAGGGCAAGCGCTCGTGCAGACTGCCAAGCTGGAACACCCACAGTCGTTGTCCAAATCAAAAGTCGAGCACTCTCCGGTCGATCCGTTGCGGTCAGGACAACAACACTAAGAAAGCCTTCTCGGAAGATGTGCCTGGGCTTGCCGCTCAAGCCTTGAGGGGTGTGCTGGCGGGCAACTTGTTGTGCCTTAAAAGTTCGGAGTAAAAACTTGAGTAAGTTTTTAAGGCTGCCTGTGCGTTCCAGACCCCTTTGGCCACCTTGTTTTGTTATGCAGCTTGGAAGCTCTTCCCTATCGGCTGTTGAAGCAGGCAATATGTGCATGTTTCTAACTGACTCTAGCTGCATGATTTGCCATCCTGTCTGCTTGTGTGTCCCACCTCCTGATTTTGGTTTAGGTGTTTCGGTGCACAGCCTGAAGCTTGAGCAGCAACGGCATTGCAAGCAAACTTGACATGTCCATGTACTGTGCACCTGGTCTCGCGGCAACAATCAATACATCAATCAGCGCTGGAGTCTTCTAGCGTTTCAGGCTTGGGAAGCCGGTTCATCACAGTCTTAGGGAGCTCCAGAAATCCCGGTAAGTGCTTACCTCGTGACACCGTCGAGGAGTGCTAGTAAGCTGCTAGTAAGCTCGTTTCCGCCTCAGGAGTTCTCCAAGCCCATGTCTGCTTGCGGGGGTTGGCGGCGATGGGACCAAAGACTCCTGATGTTGACTTTCGGTTCTTTCGTGTGGCCAGCTACATCGGTGTCCCGGAAGAGGGCATTACAGCTATGCACGGAGCCCCTCGGGCCGAGAGCGTCCTGGCTCTGCGGCGACGGATGAGTCGGGCTTGAATGATGCATCGCTAGGGCAGGTGGCTCAGTTGCAACGCTATGCCGGCTGATGCCTTCAGTTTCACTGACACCAACCTGCAAAGCCTTTTGTCGCAGAATCGAGCCCAAGCAGCCGGCATGCAAGCGCCCGTGGTGATAAAAGGCCCCTCAGCCTCTTTGATAGGGACGGTGCCACACTTTCGTTGGAACCGTCCCATCACACCGAGGGCACACTGTGTAGTTCTGCCACATCGCAGGGGATGGCCTTTCATTGGCCATGACTGGAGGTGGCCCCTAGGAATACGGCAGTAGTCTGAGAGTTTATGCTCCGTGCCGGCGTCCCTTGCTTAGTGCCCTCATGAGAGATCATGTCGGGAACTGCTTTGGGTCTGTGAAGTGGGCTGTCTTGCCAAGTGTGCTTGCAACCCTCGCTAGCTTGCCCCTGCTGACTTGGGGGGGCGGGCCCATGGAGATTCAGGTGATGCCGGTTGTTTGCTCTGCTTTGCGTAGGGCCATGGCTTTGTCGGAGCCCTACGCCCCGTTTGCGTCTTAACCCTTCAAGGGGTGGAGACAACGCGGGTGCCAAGGGGCGACTCGCTCACTCACTCACTCACTCACTCACAAAAGGTCCCTGCCGAGTCTCGCTGGATAGAGCGCATTCATCACATGGACATCATTCACGCCTCACTCACAGAAAAGTCACCAATATGCGCCTCTTGCCGCCCAAGCCATCGCGAGCCCAACTAGGAAGGGTCCAGACACAGGTCGCAAAAAAAGGCATGCCACCTTTCGCTCAGGCGCGGCATACTGCTTGCGGATTTCCGGATGGACATTGGATCATCCTTGCCGAGTCTGCTTGCCGGGTGACACCCTCGTTTGCCCCAGTCCCTGCGTGATGTGCCCAAGGGGTGCAGAGCGCTGCTCTGCGCGGCAGGCCTCCATCCTTTCCATTTCCATCCTTTCCTTGCTTCCACCCCTTGCACCCCTCGCGTTTGGCAACGCTGGCTGGAGCCACAAGAGACTGCATTTTCGCGCCAGGACTTTGCCGAGGCCATAAGCTGCTTCAGTCAAACGCTGAGAGCTTCCAGTTGTGCGCGGCTGCAGACGAAGTGGCAGTGGCTGGAGTGCAGGCAGTTTGCTCGAGTTTAGCGTGATTCCAGAAACGCGGCTCAGGAAAGGCCGTGGCGTTCGACCCGCTTCCCCACATCCGATCTTGCTGCAGTCCCTTTGAATTGATGACCATTTGGTCGACGATGAAGCAGGCTCCGAGAGGTTCGCAGCGGGAGCACCGATCGAGCAGATGCTCCGGAGGATCGAGTTCGGGTTGCAGAAGCTGGCCGGCAAACCCGGCTCACAGGCGCTGTCACCTAATCCGGCTGCTGCCTTTTCGTTCGCCAGACTCGGCAAGACTAGTCTAAGCAGAGCTCCCCTCTTTTTTCGCAGTCGGCGGTGCTTTTCCCTGTACGGAAAGGTCGAGGCGGCCATAACATAAGTTGCCTTGGGCATTGCGAAGTGGCCTCGCTGTTTCAGCCGCATTCAGCTGCCCAGCTGCCGCGTAGTGATTTGCAGCGACTTCGTCAACACTTGTCCCGCCACGCACGCATGTGCATGCTTGTGGAACTTGGTGCAAACAGCCACCCGCCACTGTCCAGAAAGCAAGTTTGTGCTCAGGCCAAGAAGTCCTCTTCTCGGAATGGCAATGTTCCTGGGTTTGCTGCTGAAAACCTCGGGCATGTTATGGAGCTCAGGAGACTGTTCGCCGAGAGTTTCTGTCATTGTGACACCGTCGACGAGGAGCGCTACGGGCAACAAAAGCTTTTGATGTTGGCCTGATGTCTTTTCTGTGGTCAGCCAAATCGGTGTCCGCCCGGGAATTCCAGGCTTCTTGATGCCGTCGTGCGGTGCAGCAGTCGGAATGTAACTCACGTACGAGGTCCTGAAGGCACAATGCTTGTGGCGATTGGACAAACCGCCAAGTTGCAACTAGATCATACGCCGGCAGTCGTTGTCCAGGATAGCTGGAGCAGTCTCGGGTCGACTCAATGCGATGTGCACGATCTGCACTTGTAGACCGCTCTCTTTCCCAAGACGACTGCCGGAACCTAGGGCCCCTTAAGGGGCACGCGGGCGTTTCGAGCGTTTCCCTAAGAGCTTCACCTTACTGGCTCTCAGCTCGGTCTCTCAATTGACGCAGACTGGGCCCATGGGGCTTGGCTTGCGACGCGGACGCCTCTGCGTTTGTGCAAAGCGTAGGAGGTGGGCACTCCTTTCTTTGATCGAGCCCATGACACTTGCCAGGAGCCACGACCGAGTGCTGTGCAGAGGGAAGCGGAGTTGTTGGGGGCGGGGGGGTGTGCCTTGTTTGGCGGGCGGCCTCTATCCTTTCATTGATTCCAACTCTCACTCTTGGCATAGCTGGCTCGTGCCACGGCAGATTGCGTTATCGCACCTGAGAAGATTGCTTCACGCTGAGAGCTTCCAGCTGCATGCACATGCAACCAAATTGGATCAAGAATCACTTGTGCTGGAGCCCGGTCAGCTAGCTGGAGTTTGGGTGAGGCGGCTGAAGAAAAGCAGTGGGGTCTCAGGAGGCTCACCACATCCAGTCCTGCTGCTGGTGCCCCTGTGAACTGCTGAGGGTTTCGTCAACACATGCAGCAGGCTTTGACAGGATTGCTGGCTGGGCATGCGGAGCGTCGAGGATCGAGTTCGCGCTGCAGAGGGTGGCAGGCAAGCCTGGTTCATGTGGCTCAGAAGTGCCGTCACCTGTTGCAGCCCTGTACCTGCTCGTTCGCCAGAGCCTTGAAGAATAGTGAGTGCGGAATTCACATTGACTTTCACGCGGCTTCTCAGAGCGGTTGCCTGGGGCATGTGGAAAGGGCGGTTTCGTCGCTGCAGAAAGCCCAGTACGCCTTCAGAAGTTGCTTGAGGTGCTGGAAAGGCCCGTTTGCCTAGCTGCATCTTTCCGTCAACCTGCCTGACTTAGCTGCCCCGCTGCAATGTAAGGATTGCCATTCAGTGTCTACTATGTTGATTGATCCCCAATTCAGATTTGCTCAGCTGGGTGAAGCCGCAGATTGTGTTTTGTGTGCAGCAGGACATATCTGTGGCGAACTGCAGAGTTGTCGCTCGTGTTCCTCAGTTTGATGGAAGACAGCAACAGAGGCAGTTGTTTCTCCGTGGTCGTTCCAGTCTTGCCGTGCCCTTTCAGCCTTACTGTCTGGATGCCACCCACTGGGCATGGCTAGTTCCTCGCCGCACTGGTGCTGGCCAAGCTGCTTCCTGTGATTGGCTGCGGGTGGATGGGACGGTCTGTGATGACCTGTAGTAGCTGTAGCATCGCACATACAAAAACAACCGCAATCACAAGGGGAGCATCGCATGTTTTGCAGGTTGCTGGGCTCACTGAGCGAGCCCTGCGTGCAGAGACTTGTTTTGGCCAGGAGGGCAAGCGCTGTGATTGTGGCGATTGGTGCGGACATCCAAGCTGGAGCCCAAACATCCATCCACAGTCGCTGTCCAGATCAGAAGTCGAGCAGCCTCCAGTCGATTCGTTGCGATAAGCTCTTGTACATTGGTGTGACTTTCCCGCCAGGGTGCTGGAGAGTTTCAATGTACATTTGCAGAGATCGAGCCCTCCGAGAGATGAACCTGATTCCCCTTCCTCTTTGCGTCAGGGCCCCAAGAAAGCTTTCTCGGAATCGCAATGTGCCTGGGCTTGCTGCTCAAGCCTCCAGCCGTGTCATTGAGCTCCAGAGATGCTTTGCCAGACGAGTTCTTGCCCCGTGAGACCGTCGAGGAGTGCCGGTACCCTCGTTTCTCTGGCTCAGGAGTGCTTCAAGCCCATGTCTGCCGCGGGGGCAGGCGGCGATGGGGACAAAGTCTGCTGATGTTGACTTGTGGTTCTGTTGTGTGGCCAGCCATGTTGATGTCCCAGCGCGATGCCTACTTTGGCGCAGCTTGCGCATGGCTTTGCATCGTTGGCGGCGGAACCGGGCCTGAATGATCTTGCATTTCGGCATGTGGCTTAGTTGCAATGATATGCAGCATGGTTTGACTGATGGGGGACGCCAGATCTGATTCACGATTGTTGAATTAAATCATGTGGCTTCATTGACGTAAGGCCCCACTGCCTGTTCTCGTGCGGACATCATTCGTGCCAGGCTCAAAGAAGTGTATCAGTTTGCTGGCTTGGCGGCTGACTCCTTGGAACCGGTGGCGCGGGGATACACAGCGCCACCTTGTTCGGCAGGCTTCCATCCTTTCATTGATTGGGCCCGTCACTTTTGGCATATCCAGCTGGAGGCACGACAGAGTGCAGCGTCGCGCCTGCATAGGCTCGCCACGAACGGCAGCCTCCACTTGCGCGCAGCCGCAAAGAAAGCGATGGAGGGGCACTGGTGCTTGAGCGCTGTCAGCTAGTTCGAGCTTGGGTGGTTTCCGAAATGCGGCTCAGGGAAGGCATAGGGGTTGCAGGAGGCTCCCCGCATCCAGTCCTGTCGCTGCTCCCCCTTTAAGATGATGTTGACTTGGTCGACAGACGCACTAGGCTCCGAGAGGTTTGCTGCCACGCAGCAGGAGCGTCGATGCAGCGCATGCGCCAAAGGATCGAGTTCGGAGTGCAGAAGGTACAGATAGGTAGAGCCGCAGGCAAACCTGGTTCTTGTGGCTCAGAAGTGCCGTCACCTAGTGCAACCTTGTGCGTGCTTTTTCGCCTTCGAGACTAGTGTGTGTGGAATTCGGGTTGGCTTTCACGCGGCTTCTCAGAGCGGTTGCCTGGGGCATGTGGAAAGCGCAGGTTGGCCGCTGCTGCGGTGAGCCCGTACTCCATCCCGTTTGCCTAGCTGCATCTTTCCGTCAACCTGCCTGATTTAGCTGCCCCGCTGCAATGTAAGGATTGCCATTCAGTGTCTACTATGTTGATTGATCCCCAATTCAGATTTGCTCAGCTGGGTGAAGCCGCAGATTGTGTTTTGTGTGCAGCAGGACATATCTGTGGCGAACTGCAGAGTTGTCGCTCGTGTTCCTCAGTTTGATGGAAGACAGCAACAGAGGCAGTTGTTTCTCCGTGGTCGTTCCAGTCTTGCCGTGCCCTTTCAGCCTTACTGTCTGGATGCCACCCACTGGGCATGGCTAGTTCCTCGCCGCACTGGTGCTGGCCAAGCTGCTTCCTGTGATTGGCTGCGGGTGGATGGGACGGTCTGTGATGACCTGTAGTAGCTGTAGCATCGCACATACAAAAACAACCGCAATCACAAGGGGAGCATCGCATGTTTTGCAGGTTGCTGGGCTCACTGAGCGAGCCCTGCGTGCAGAGACTTGTTTTGGCCAGGAGGGCAAGCGCTGTGATTGTGGCGGTTCGCGCAAACAGCTGGAGCACACACAGTCGCTGTCCAGATCATAAGTCGAGAACTCTCTGGTCGATTCGTTGCGCTCAGGACTTGGGCGCTCCAAGTGCCTGTAGGGACACGGTTTGCCCTCTTGCTTGTACATTCTTCCATGAACGTCAGAGTACGGGCGTGATGACAGCGCCATTCCCGGATGTGACTGAGGGCTTGCGCACCAAGAAATTAGAAAGCCTTCCCGGAATCGCAATGTGCCTGGGCTTGCTGCTGAAGCCTGGGGCATGTTATGGAGCTCAAGAGATCCTTTGCCAGACGAGTTCTTGCCCCGTGAGACCGTCGAGGAGTGCTCGTAAGCTCGTTTCTCTGGCTCAGGAGTGCTTCAAGCCCATGTCTGCTTGCGGGCGATGGGAACAAAGACTTCTGATGTTGACTTTTGGTTCTGTTGTGTGGCCAGCCACATCGACGCCCTAGCACGATGCCCACTTTGGCGCAGCTGGTGCGTGGCTCTGCATCGCTGGCGGTGGAAGAGTCGGGCCTGAATGACTCTGCATTTCCGCATGCGGCTTAGTTGCAATGCTATGCTACATGGTTTGACTGATGGGGGACGCCAGATCTGATTCACGATTGTTGAATTAAATCATGTGGCTTCATTGACGTAAGGCCCCACTGCCTGTTCTCGTGCGGACATCATTCGTGCCAGGCTCAAAGAAGTGTATCAGTTTGCTGGCTTGGCGGCTGACTCCTTGGAACCGGTGGCGCGGGGATACACAGCGCCACCTTGTTCGGCAGGCTTCCATCCTTTCATTGATTGGGCCCGTCACTTTTGGCATATCCAGCTGGAGGCACGACAGAGTGCAGCGTCGCGCCTGCATAGGCTCGCCACGAACGGCAGCCTCCACTTGCGCGCAGCCGCAAAGAAATCGATGGAGGGGCACTGGTGCTTGAGCGCTGTCAGCTAGCTCGAGCTTGGGTGGTTTCCGAAATGCGGCTCAGGGAAGGCATTGGGGTTGCAGGAGGCTCCCCGCATCCAGTCCTGTCGCTGCTCCCCCTTTAAGATGATGTTGACTTGGTCGATAGACGCACTAGGCTCCGAGAGGTTTGCTGCCACGCAGCAGGAGCGTCGATGCAGCGCATGCGTCAAAGGATCGAGTTCGGAGTGCAGAAGGTACAGATAGGTAGAGCCGCAGGCAAACCTGGTTCTTGTGGCTCAGAAGTGCCGTCACCTAGTGCAACCTTGTGCGTGCTTTTTCGCCTTCGAGACTAGTGTGTGTGGAATTCGGGTTGGCTTTCACGCGGCTTCTCAGAGCGGTTGCCTGGGGCATGTGGAAAGCGCAGGTTGGCCGCTGCTGCGGTGAGCCGGTACTCCATCCCGTTTGCCTAGCTGCATCTTGCCGTCAACGTGCCTGATTTAACTGCCCCGCTGCAATGCAAGGATTACCATTCACTGTTTACTATGTTGATTGTTTACTATGTTGATTGATCACCAATTCAGGTTTGCTCAGCTGGGAGAAGCTGCAGATTGTGTTTTGTGTGCAGCAGGACATATCTGTGGCGAACTGCCGAGCTGTCGCTCGTGTTCTTCAGTTGGATGGAAGACACCAACAGAGGCAGTTGTTTCTCCGTGGTCGTTCCAGTCTTGCCGTGCCCTTTCAGCCTTACTGTCTGGATGCCACCCACTGGGCATGGCTAGTTCCTCGCCGCACTGGTGCTGGCCAAGCTGCTTCCTGTGATTGGCTGCGGGTGGATGGGACGGTCTGTGATGACCTGTAGTAGCTGTAGCATCGCACATACAAAAACAACCGCAATCACAAGGGGAGCATCGCATGTTTTGCAGGTTGCTGGGCTCACTGAGCGAGCCCTGCGTGCAGAGACTTGTTTTGGCCAGGAGGGCAAGCGCTGTGATTGTGGCGGTTCGCGCAAACAGCTGGAGCACACACAGTCGCTGTCCAGATCATAAGTCGAGAACTCTCTGGTCGATTCGTTGCGCTCAGGACTTGGGCGCTCCAAGTGCCTGTAGGGACACGGTTTGCCCTCTTGCTTGTACATTCTTCCATGAACGTCAGAGTACGGGCGTGATGACAGCGCCATTCCCGGATGTGACTGAGGGCTTGCACACCAAGAAATTAGAAAGCCTTCCCGGAATCGCAATGTGCCTGGGCTTGCTGCTGAAGCCTGGGGCATGTTATGGAGCTCAAGAGATCCTTTGCCAGACGAGTTCTTGCCCCGTGAGACCGTCGAGGAGTGCTCGTAAGCTCGTTTCTCTGGCTCAGGAGTGCTTCAAGCCCATGTCTGCTTGCGGGCGATGGGAACAAAGACTTCTGATGTTGACTTTTGGTTCTGTTGTGTGGCCAGCCACATCGACGCCCTAGCACGATGCCCACTTTGGCGCAGCTGGTGCGTGGCTCTGCATCGCTGGCGGTGGAAGAGTCGGGCCTGAATGACTCTGCATGTCCGCACGCGGCTTAGTTGCAATGCTATGCTACATGGTTTGACTGATGGGGGATGCCAGCCTGCGCAAGCGACCCCAAGTGGTCGGGACCGGTCGCCAGAAGTTATGCCCTGCCCTGTCTCGCCCGACAAAATATGTTCCTCAATACTGTCATGGCATGTTCCCTCTGCATTCCCGATTGGATATCATCCGCGCCAGACTCGGAGAGGGGGTACCAGTTTGCTTGTTTGCCAGTGACACACTAGTTTCCCCCAATCGCATTGTCTGCCCCAGGAACAGGAAGTTGGGATGCAGGGAGGTGCTTCTTGGTCGGCAGGCTTCCACGCTTTCGTTGATTCAGCTCCTATTGGCTTGGCCGGCTGGAGCCACGACAGAGTGCAGATAGGGTTGTCACGACCACTCTGAGAGCTTCCAGCTGCCTGCAATGAGCAAACAAAAGGGCCACCACGAAAGGGGAAAGGAGTTCATCAATCCGGGGTCTACATAGAAGCTCATTTCGTGCCAGCGCGCTGTCAGTAGAGACGGCACTGGTGTCGCAGGAGGCTCGCCGCATTTAGTCCTGCTGCTGGTGCCCCCATGAATTGATGATGACTTGGTCGACAGACGCCGTAGGCTCCGAGAGGCTTGCTAGCTGGACAGCAGGGGCGTCGCCACAGAAGATGCATAGACGTATCGCGTTCCGCACCCGGTCTCAAGGCTTCCAAGGCCCGACTTCTAATCCAGCCATCTGCCTTTTCGCTTGCCAGAGTCTCAAAGACTAGTGAGTGCAGAACTCCCGTCGACTTTCTGGCGGCTTCCCAGATCGGCGGTGTTTTTGGCTGTGCGCGATGGGCCCCACCTGCTTGCCTACTGACAGTGTGTTCTCAGCCTCATTCAGTAGCTCTGCTGCCAGATCTAGATTGCTATTGCGATTGTTGATTGATCAGCAGTTCAGGATGTCTCATTTGGCTGAAACAACAGACTCTGCTTTTTGCTCGGACGGGCATGCGGACGAGATGTCCAGAGAACTGTGAAACCACAGACTCTGCTTTTGGCTCAGACGGTGCGGCGGACGACATGTCCAGAGAATTGCTTTGGCACCAGTGCTCGTGTATGTTCCTATGTTTGACGACGGCTTGGAGCCAGAAGTGCAATCGTGTCTGCTTCGTCGTCCCAAGTGTGCCCAAGACTCGTAGCTTCCAGGTGTTCGAGATCCATCCCACCGGGTGCAGTTAATTCAGTGCTTCGTTTATCCTAGCCAAGCGCATCATCCGCTTCCTACTGGGTCCTGAGTGACCACCCGTTGTGATGGCATGCGCGCCGAAGGAGCCTCGCATCTTGTCCAGGTAGCTGCGCTCCAGCATGCGTCATCGACCTGAGCAACTGAAGTCGCTGCTGCATGCCTGCAGGGACTGGCCCACAGGGCAAGCGTGCTGAAACTTGCGCTTGCAAAATGCCATGCATTGCAGCTAGATCATAGACTCGCCGTCACTCTCCAGATCGCGAAGAAGATCGCAGGCTCATGCTCCTGTACACCAAGAAGTCTTCTTCGCGGAATCGCCATGTTCATGGGCTTTCTGCTGAAGCCTCGGGCATGTTATGGTGCTCAAGAGTTTCTTCGCCCGAAAAGTTCTTGCCTCGTGAAGCCGTCGCAGAGTGCTAGCAGGCTCATTTCTCTGCCTCAGGACTGCTTCAAGCCCGTGTCTGCTTTTAACGGCAGGCGGGAAGGGGGGCAACAACTCTTGATGTTGGCCTGTGACCTGTTATGTGGCCAGCCAAATCGGCGTCACCGCGCAGAGCAGCACTTAAGAAGCAATGCCGGGCGGGTGCATCATGGCTCTATGGTGCTGGCTGCGGATGAGTCGGGCCTGAATGAGTTAGGATTGGGACCAGCGGCTTAATTGCAATGCTATTCCACAGGCTGACAGTCTTGGCTTCATGAATGTGAGACACCACTCTGCAAAGCCTGTTGTCCCCCAAGCGAGCCCACGCAGTCAGGATGCAAGGGGCTGTACAAGTCAGAAAAAGACATACCTGCCAAGTCTTTCTCAGTCATGCAGTTGCGGCATGCTTCTGGGTTCTCGTATGGACAGCCTTCGTGCCAAACACAAGAAGGGTGCCAGTTTGCTGGCTTGCTGGTGACTCCTTCATCCACCCCAGCATGACGTGCCGGCGGTGGTTTTCGGCAGACTCCGACGGTCGGCAGGCTTCCATCCTTTCATTGCTTGCGCCTGTCATCGTTGGATAGCCGGCGGGAGCCACGACAGAGTGCGGTATCGCCCCTGCAGAGGGTTGCCACGAACAGCAGCGCCCAGTTGTGCACAGCTGCATACAACATGGATGGCGGGGCACTCTTGCTAGAGCGCTGTCAGCTAGCTCGAGCTTGGCTGGTTTCCGAGATGCGGCTCAGGAAAGGCAGTGGGGTCGCTGGAGGCTCACCGCATCCAGTCCTGTCGCTGCTCCCCCTTTAAGATGTTGACTTGGTCGACAGACGCAGTATAGGCTCCGAGAGGCTTGCTTGCTGGGCAGCAAGGGCGTCGCCGCAGAAGATGAGTAGACGTATCGCGTTCAGCACCCGGTCGCAAGGCTTCCACGTCTGGTCACTACCGCCACCTATTAATCCAGCCATCTGCTTTTTCGCTCGCCAGACAAGGCAAGACTAGTCTTCGCAGAACTCTCGTCGACTTTCTGGCGGCTTCGCAAAGCGGCTGTGCCTTTCGGTGTGCAGAAATGTCGGGGTGGCTATAACATAAGCTGGCTTAGCCATTGCGAAATGGCATCGTTGTCTCGGCCCCATACA
The DNA here is from genome assembly GCA_905221615.1 of Symbiodinium sp. CCMP2592. Classification (NCBI taxonomy): domain Eukaryota; class Dinophyceae; order Suessiales; family Symbiodiniaceae; genus Symbiodinium; species Symbiodinium sp. CCMP2592. Next base: position 92,946 of record CAJNDT010005923.1, read on the forward strand.
GCTGCCCCGCTGCCGGGTAGTGAGTACTGTGGCCTCGCTACCGTTGTGATCAGCAGTTCCCCTCTTCTTAGCTCGGACTGAAACAGCGGACTCTGTTGCGTACACTGCCGGGTGTGCAAACGACTGCAGGGAACTGCCACGGTATCGTCGCTGGTGCTCCTACGTCTGTGACAACTGCTTGGAGCAACATTTGCTATCAATGTGGTCGTTACAACTGTGCCCGTGGCTCGGAGCTACGTGTGTGGGATGCGAACACTGGGTGTGGTCAATTCTCCGATGCCCTCATTCCGTCGGATCGATTCATCCACAATTGGCTGTGTGTTGACGAGACGATCATGGACGGGCTGTAGTGACGAGAGATCCCCACACAGAAACTCAAGACCTCACATCTGTCTCGGGTTGTTGCGCCCTTGGGGTGCTAGCATGCGAGAACAGCATCGGAAGCTGAATTCACGCAGTGGGCCCTGCGGGCAGCGACCACAGCGACTTACTCACAGGGTGAGCATACCTGATCTTGTGGCAATGGGTGCAAGCATCCAGGTTGCAGCTACATCATACAGCCACATGCTCTTGTAGACCGAGAAATCATCTTCTCGGAATGGCAATTTGGCTGGGGCCGCTGCTCAAGTCTCCGGCATTTCCTAACGCCTTAAAGCATCTGCTGCCTGGGAATTCCATGCTTGGTGATGCAGTCGTGTGGTGCAGCAGTCGGAATATATCTCACTTACGAGGTCCCTGAAGACACAACGCTTTTGGCGATTGCACAAACCGCCAAGTTGCAGTTAGACCATACACCGACAGTTGATTCAGAATTCAACTTGAGCACTTTCTGGTCGATTCAATGCGACGTGCTCTTATAGACCTGTGTTGTTCCCAAGACTTCTCCTCGGAATGGCACTGTGCGGGGTTGCTGCTCAAGTCGTGGGCACGTTCTGCTGCCCTGCACGTTCTGTTGCCCAGAGCACGTCCTTGCTGCCAGCTTACATTACACTACCTCCTTCAATCGATCCTGCTCTCTTCTGCACACTTGCCATGGGCCCTCACATACAATGTGTCTTGGTAGGTGGTTGTCGCACACACATGTCACAGTGAATTGCCCCAGCTGTGTGCTAATCGCGCCCTGTGGGAGCGGGCGATGGCTGGATGAAGCGAAGCACCATGCTCAGCAGGTCTACACCTTTTCGTTGATTCCGCCAGTTGCTTGTGGCACAGCCGTTATTGTCCTGCTGTCCCTGGCGGTGTCTGAGTAAAGCATGGAATGTCTTCCATGGTGCCTGCCATGTCATTCCACATCTTCAATCTTCGCAGCGTCTTGTCACACAATCCGCGTGCGCACCTCGGTAGTAAGAGATGATACCTAGTCGTCCTCCTCGCCGCACCATGAAGCATCTTCAGGACAGTCGCGCAAAGTCACACATCCCTTAACCTACACCACTATCTGCCTGCTATGCCCACTCCGCGGAAGCGGGCCATCCAGGGGTGCAGAAGGCCGCCTTCGGCAGGCTTCCATCCTGTCTTTGATTGGACCCATGACGTCTGACACAGACTGGAGGAAGGCTGGCGCAAGTGTGCTGGGCTAGTCCTTCTGAAAGCAAGTGCAAACATGGACGGAGAATCACCTGCACTGGAGCCTGGTCAGCTAGCTCGAGTTTGGCTGGTTTCCGAGATGCGGCTCAGGAAAGGCAGTGGGGTCGCTGGAGGCTCACCGCATCCAGTCCTGCTGCTGGTGCCCCTGTGAATTGTTGAGGATTTCGTCAACGGATGCAGCAGGCTCTGACAGGATTGCTGGCTGGGCAGGTGGAGCGTCGATGCAGAAGATGCGTTGGAGGACCGAACAGATGGAAGCAGGCAAACCTGGTTATTGTGACGAAGTCCCGTCACCTAATGCAGGCCTATGCCTGTTCATTCGCCAGAGCCTTGAAGAATAGTGTGCGAGGAACTCAGGTTGACTGTCATGCGGCTTCTCAGAGCGGCTGCCGGACAGATGTGGAAAGGGTTGCTGGGGTAAACCCAATAAGCAATTGGTCAGGGTGGCCATCATAGGTTGCCTGAGGCGCTGCAAGACAGGTTTACACAGCATTACCCCGCACTGCTATTTTTCTCGTTTTTCTCGCTTGAGTGAAACCACAGACTCTGCTTTTTGCTCAGACGGTGGGGCGGACGACATGTCCGGAGAATTGCTGTGGAGCTGTTGCTCGTCCATGTTCCTATCTTTGACGACGGCTTGGAGCAAGAAGTGCAGTCGTGTCTGCTTCGTCGTTCCAGGTGTGCCCAAGCCTGGTAGCTTCCAGATGTTCGAGATCCATCCCACCGGGTGCAGTTAATTCAGCGCTTCGCTCATCCTAGCCAAGCGCATCATCCGAATCATACCGGATCCTGTTCTTGGCTCCCTGCTGGTGAGACGGTCAGTGACCACCGGTGATGATGGCATGCGCATCGGAGGAGCCTTGCATCTTGTCTTGGTAATGGCCAGGCTCCCCAGCATGCATCGTCAACTTGAGCAGCAGAATTCACTGGGAAGGCCATGCATGCAGCGACTGCAACGACTGACGCGCAGGGCAAGCACACCGAACCTTGCGATTGGTGCTGCCACGCATTGCGGCTAAATCATAGACCCGCCGTCACAGTCCAGATCGCAAGCTCATGCTCTTGTAAAGAAGGAAAACGTCTTCTCGGAATGGCAATGTGCCTCGGCTCGCTGCTGAAGCCTCGGGCATGTTATGGAGCTCACGAGATTCTCTGCCCGAGAAGTTCTTGCCTCGTCACGCCGTCGCAGAGTGCTAAGCAAGCTCGTTTGTCTGCCTCAGGAGTGCTCCAAGCCCATGTCTGCTTGCTGGGCTAGTCGGCGATGGGAACAAAGACTCCTGATGTTGGCCTGTGACCTGTTATGTGGTCAGCCAAATGGGCATCTCGGCGCAGAGCAGTACTTAAGAAGCAATGCGCGGCGGGTGCATCATGGCTCTGTGGTGCTGGCTGCGGATGAGTCGGGCCTGAATGAGTTAGGATTGGGACCTGCGGCTTAATTGCAATGCTATTCCACAGGCTGACAGTCTTGGCTTCATGAATGTGAGACACCACTCTGCAGAGCCTGTTGTCCCCCAAGCGAGCCCACGCAGTTAGGATGCAAGGGGCTGTACAAGTCAGAAAAAGACATACCTGCCAAGTCTTTCTCGGTCATGCAGTTGCGGCATGCTCCTGGGTTCTCGTGCGGACAGCATTCGTGCCAAACTCAAGAAGGGTGCCAGTTGGCTGGCTTGCTGGTGACTCCTTCATCCACCCCAGCATGACGTGCCGGCGGTGGTTTTCGGCAGACTCCGACGGTCGGCAGGCTTCCATCCTTTCATTGCTTCCGCCTGTCATCGTTGGATAGCCGGCGGGAGAAACGACAGAGTGCGGTATCGCCCCTGCAGAGGGTTGCCACGAACAGCAGCGCCCAGTTGTGCGCAGCTGCATACAACATGGATGGGGGGGCACTCTTGCTAGAGCGCTGTCAGCTAGCTCGAGCTTGGCTGGTTTCCGAGATGCGGCTCAGGAAAGGCAGTGGGGTCGCTGGAGGCTCACCGCATCCAGTCCTGCTGCTGGTGCCCCTGTGAATTGTTGAGGATTTCGTCAACGGATGCAGCAGGCTTCGAGAGGCTTGCTAGCTGGGCAGCAGGAGCGTCGCCGCAGAAGATACGTCGAGGGGCAAACCTGAGTTTTTGTGGCTCAGAAGTGCCGTCACTTAATGCATTCCTGTGCCGTGTCGTTCGCCAGAGAATGCTAGGCTAGTCTGTGCGGAGCTTCGATTCGCTTTCCCACGGCTTCTCGCAGTAGCTGCCTGGGGCATGTGGAAAGGGCGGGCGCATCGCCACGATAAGCCCAGTAAGAACTCTAGCCTAGTGTGGCGATCTGTGGCCGGAGTGGCCATCATCGGTTGCCTGAGGCGCTGCAAAATCCGTTCACACAGCGTTACCCCGCACTACTGTGTTGATGTGAGGTTTTTCTCATTTTCCTCGCTTGAGTGAAACCACAGCCTCTGCTTTTGGCTCAGACTGTGCGGCGGACGACATGTCCAGAGAATTGCTGTGGAGCTGTTGCTCGTGCATGTTCCTATCTTTGACGACGGCTTGGAGCAAGAAGTGCAACCGTGTCTGCGTCGTTCCAAGTGTGCCCAAGACTCGTAGCTTCCAGGTGTTCGAGATCCATCCCACCGGGTGCAGTTAATTCAGCGCTTCGCTCATCCTAGCCAAGCGCATCATCCGAATCATACCGGATCCTGTTCTTGGCTCCCTGCTGGTGAGACGGTCAGTGACCACCGGTTATGATGGCATGCGCATCGGAGGAGCCTTGCATCTTGTCTTGGTAATGGCCAGGCTCCCCAGCATGCATCGTCAACTTGAGCAGCAGAATTCACTGGGAAGGCCATGCATGCAGCGACTGCAACGACTGACGCGCAGGGCAAGCACGCCGAACCTTGCGATTGGTGCCTGCCACGCATTGCGGCTAAATCATAGACCCGCCGTCACAGTCCAGATCGCGAGCTCATGCTCTTGTCATGTCCAACCCGAGACATACAGCAGCACCCTTCATATGCAGGCGAACCAAGGCACGACACAACGTGCAGACTCGACTCGAACACACCAGCCTACACCAGAAGTGCCGCATTGCATGGCCATGTTTCTGGCAACTTGAGAAATCGGGGAGAATTCATCTTGATATAGTGAATGTGTGATGCTTTATACAAGCAGCAGCGATAGGAGCAGAACTCACCGTGGTGGAGCTAGAGACGCCGACCGAATGAGCTTCCGCGTTTTGGCGTCCCATCACAGGCAGGAAAAGGCAGCAGCGTCTGCAGAAGCACCAGCACCAGAAGCGAAAGAAGAGACGAACCCTTGTGCTTGCCTTTGCAAGTGAGGTGAGACACAAGAGGTCTTCTTTGCGGAATCGCAATGTTCCAGGGCTTGCTGCTCAACCTCGGGCATGTTATGGAGCTCAAGAGGTTCTTTGCCCGAAAAGTCTGTTCTTCGTGACACCATCGCGGAGTGGTAGCAAGATGCTATCTGCTCTTCAGGAGTGCTCCAAGTCCATCATGATTGTGTAGCCTTGTTGATGTAAGGCAACACTCTGCAGAGGCTTGTCCCACAAGCGAGCCCGAGCAGTCAGGATGCAAGGGACTGTACAAGTTATCAACGAGCGCTCAGTCATACAGTCGCACCGTTGTCCTTCCGGACGTCATTCGGGCCACACTCAGACAGGAGTACCGGTTTTCTGGCTTATCGGCTGACTCCTTAGTCCGCACCAGTCTTTGCGTGATGTGCCCTGAGAACGGGCGGTGGTGGGGTACAGAGTGCCACCTTCTTCGGCAAGCTTCCATCCTTTCGTTGATTCCGCCCGTCACTTTTGGCCTAGCCGGCTGGAGCCACGACAGAGTGCAGCATCGCCCCTGCATAGGGTTGCCACGACAAGTACCCGAACTCTAAGAGCTTTCAGAATCTTTCAGTTGCATGCAAGAGCAAACAAGGCGGATGAAGGGGCGGGTACGAAAAGAAAACGGGATTCGTTAATCAGGGGTTTATATGAACATCCAGTCCAGCTGCTGGTGCCCCTTTGACTTGATGATGACTTGGTCGACAGATGCAGCAGGCTCCGAGAGGCTTGCTAGCTGGGTACGAGCGTGGATCGAGTTCAGCACCTGGTCACATGGCTTCCAAGGCCCGACTTCTAATCCAGCCATCTGCCTTTTCGCTTGCCAGAGTCTCAAAGACTAGTGAGTGCAGAACTCCCGTCGTCGACTTTCTGGCGGCTTCCCAGATCGGCGGTGCTTTTGGCTGTGCGCGATGGGCATCATCGCAGAGGCCTGCTTGCCTACTGACAGCATGTTCTCAGCCTCATTCAGTAGCTCTGCTGCCAGATCTAGTTTGCTATTGCGATTGTTGATTGATCAGCACTTCAGGATGTCTCATTTGGCTGAAACAACAGACTCTGCTTTATGCTCGGACGGGCATGCGGACGAGATGTCCGGAGAATTGCTGTGGAGCTGTTGCTCGTGCATGTTCCTATCTTTGACGACGGCTTGGAGCAAGAAATGCAATCGTGTCTGCGTCGTTCCAAGTGTGCCCAAGACTCGTAGCTTCCAGGTGTTCGGGGTCCATCCCACCGCGTGCAGTTAATTCAGCGCTTCGCTCATCCTAGCCAAGCGCATCATCCGAATCATACCGGATCCCGTTCTTGGCTCCCTGCTGGTGAGACGGTCAGTGACCACCGGTGATGATGGCATGCGCATCGGAGGAGCCTTGCATCTTGTCTTGGTAGCCAGGCTCCCCAGCATGCATCGTCAACTTGAGCAGCAGAATTCACTGGGAAGGCCATGCATGCAGCGACTGCAACGACTGACGCGCAGGGCAAGCACGCCGAACCTTGCGATTGGTGCCTGCCACGCATTGCGGCTAAATCATAGACCCGCCGTCACAGTCCAGATCGCGAGCTCATGCTCTTGTCATGTCCAACCCGAGACATACAGCAGCACCCTTCATATGCAGGCGAACCAAGGCACGACACAACGTGCAGACTCGACTCGAACACACCAGCCTGCACCAGAAGTGCCGCATTGCATGGCCATGTTTCTGGCAACTTGAGAAATCGGGGAGAATTCATCTTGATATAGTGAATGTGTGATGCTTTATACAAGCAGCAGCGATAGGAGCAGAACTCACCGTGGTGGAGCTAGAGACGCCGACCGAATGAGCTTCCGCGTTTTGGCGTCCCATCACAGGCAGGAAAAGGCAGCAGCGTCTGCAGAAGCACCAGCACCAGAAGCGAAAGAAGAGACGAACCCTTGTGCTTGCCTTTGCAAGTGAGGTGAGACACAAGAGGTCTTCTTTGCGGAATCGCAATGTTCCAGGGCTTGCTGCTCAACCTCGGGCATGTTATGGAGCTCAAGAGGTTCTTTGCCCGAAAAGTCTGTTCTTCGTGACACCATCGCGGAGTGCTAGCAAGATGGTATCTGCTCTTCAGGAGTGCTCCAAGTCCATCATGATTGTGTTGCCTTGTTGATGTAAGGCACCACTCTGCAGAGGCTCTTGTCCCACAAGCGAGCCCGAGCAGTCAGGATGCAAGGGACTGTACAAGTTATCAACGAGCGCTCAGTCATACAGTCGCACCGTTGTCCTTCCGGACGTCATTCGGGCCACACTCAGACAGGAGTACCGGTTTTCTGGCTTATCGGCTGACTCCTTAGTCCGCACCAGTCTTTGCGTGATGTGCCCTGAGAACGGGCGGTGGGGGGGTACAGAGTGCCACCTTCTTCGGCAAGCTTCCATCCTTTCGTTGATTCCGCCCGTCACTTTTGGCCTAGCCGGCTGGAGCCACGACAGAGTGCAGCATCGCCCCTGCATAGGGTTGCGACAACAAGTACCCGAACTCTAAGAGCTTTCAGCATCTTTCAGTTGCATGCAAGAGCAAACAAGGCGGATGAAGGGGCGGGTACGAAAAGAAAACGGGATGAGGCACACTGACACCCGCATTTGTTGACAGATCAGGGGTTTAAATGAACATCCAGTCCAGCTGCTGGTGCCCCTTTGACTTGATGATGACTTGGTCGACAGATGCAGCAGGCTCCGAGAGGCTTGCTAGCTGGGTACGAGCGTGGATCGAGTTCAGCACCTGGTCACATGGCTTCCAAGGCCCGACTTCTAATCCAGCCATCTGCCTTTTCGCTTGCCAGAGTCTCAAAGACTAGTGAGTGCAGAACTCCCGTCGACTTTCTGGCGGCTTCCCAGATCGGCGGTGCTTTTGGCTGTGCGCGATGGGCATCATCGCAGAGGCCTGCTTGCCTACTGACAGCATGTTCTCAGCCTCATTCAGTAGCTCTGCTGCCAGATCTAGTTTGCTATTGCGATTGTTGATTGATCAGCACTTCAGGATGTCTCATTTGGCTGAAACAACAGACTCTTTATGCTCGGACGGGCATGCGGACGAGATGTCCAGAGAACTGCTTTGGCACCAGTGCTTGTGTATGTTCCTATGTTTGACGACGGCTTGGAGCAATAAGTGCAGTCGTGTCTGCGTCGTCGTTCCAGGTGTGCCCAAGACTCGTAGCTTCCAGGTGTTCGGGATCCATCCCACCGCGTGCAGTTAATTCAGCGCTTCGCTCATCCTAGCCAAGCGCATCATCCGAATCATACCGGATCCTGTTCTTGGCTCCCTGCTGGTGAGACGGTCAGTGACCACCGGTTATGATGGCATGCGCATCGGAGGAGCCTTGCATCTTGTCTTGGTAATGGCCAGGCTCCCCAGCATGCATCGTCAACTTGAGCAGCAGAATTCACTGGGAAGGCCATGCATGCAGCGACTGCAACGACTGACGCGCAGGGCAAGCACGCCGAACCTTGCGATTGGTGCCTGCCACGCATTGCGGCTAAATCATAGACCCGCCGTCACGGTCCAGATCGCGAGCTCATGCTCTTGTCATGTCCAACCCGAGACATACAGCAGCACCCTTCATATGCAGGCGAACCAAGGCACGACACAGCGTGCAGACTCGACTCGAACACACCAGCCTACACCAGAAGTGCCGCATTGCATGGCCATGTTTCTGGCAACTTGAGAAATCGGGGAGAATTCATCTTGATATAGTGAATGTGTGATGCTTTATACAAGCAGCAGCGATAGGAGCAGAACTCACCGTGGTGGAGCTAGAGACGCCGACCGAATGAGCTTCCGCGTTTTGGCGTCCCATCACAGGCAGGAAAAGGCAGCAGCGTCTGCAGAAGCACCAGCACCAGAAGCGAAAGAAGAGACGAACCCTTGTGCTTGCCTTTGCAAGTGAGGTGAGACACAAGAGGTCTTCTTTGCGGAATCGCAATGTTCCAGGGCTTGCTGCTCAACCTCGGGCATGTTATGGAGCTCAAGAGGTTCTTTGCCCGAAAAGTCTGTTCTTCGTGACACCATCGCGGAGTGCTAGCAAGATGGTATCTGCTCTTCAGGAGTGCTCCAAGTCCATCATGATTGTGTAGCCTTGTTGATGTAAGGCACCACTCTGCAGAGGCTCTTGTCCCACAACCGAGCCCGAGCAGTCAGGATGCAAGAGACTGTACAAGTTATCAACGAGCGCTCAGTCATACAGTCGCACCGTTGTCCTTCCGGACGTCATTCGGGCCACACTCAGACAGGAGTACCGGTTTGCTGGCTTATCGGCTGACTCCTTAGTCCGCACCAGTCTTTGCGTGATGTGCCCTAAGAACGGGGGGTGCCACCTTTTTCGGCAAGCTTCCATCCTTTCGTTGATTCCGCCCGTCACTTTTGGCCGTTGCCGGCTGGAGCCACGACAGAGTGCAGCATCGCCCCTGCATAGGGTTGCCACGACAAGTACCCGAACTCTAAGAGCTTTCAGCATCTTTCAGTTGCATGCAAGAGCAAACAAAGCGGATGAAGGGGCGGGTACGAAAAGAAAACGGGATTCGTTAATCAGGGGTTTATATGAACATCCAGTCCAGCTGCTGGTGCCCCTTTGACTTGATGATGACTTGGTCGACAGATGCAGCAGGCTCCGAGAGGCTTGCTAGCTGGGTACGAGTGTGGATCGAGTTCAGCACCTGGTCACATGGCTTCCAAGGCCCGACTTCTAATCCAGCCATCTGCCTTTTCGCTTGCCAGAGTCTCAAAGACTAGTGAGTGCAGAACTCCCGTCGACTTTCTGGCGGCTTCCCAGATCGGCGGTGCTTTTGGCTGTGCGCGATGCGCATCATCGCAGAGGCCTGCTTGCCTAATGACAGCATGTTCTCAGCCTCATTCAGTAGCTCTGCTGCCGGATCTAGTTTGCTATTGCGATTGTTGATTGATCAGCAGTTCAGGATGTCTCATTTGGCTGAAACAACAGACTCTGCTTGTTGCTCGGGCGGGCATGCGGACGAGATGTCCAGAGAACTGCTTTGGCACCAGTGCTCGTGTATGTTCCTATGTTTGACGACGGCTTGGAGCAAGAAGTGCAGTCGTGTCTGCTTCGTCGTTCCAGGTGTGCCCAAGCCTGGTAGCTTCCAGGTGTTCGGGATCCATCCCACCGCGTGCAGTTAATTCAGCGCTTCGCTCATCCTAGCCAAGCGCATCATCCGAATCATACCGGATCCTGTTCTTGGCTCCCTGCTGGTGAGACGGTCAGTGACCACCGGTTATGATGGCATGCGCATCGGAGGAGCCTTGCATCTTGTCTTGGTAGCCAGGCTCCCCAGCATGCATCGTCAACTTGAGCAGCAGAATTCACTGGGAAGGCCATGCATGCAGCGACTGCAACGACTGACGCGCAGGGCAAGCACACCGAACCTTGCGATTGGTGCTGCCACGCATTGCGGCTAAATCATAGACCCGCCGTCACAGTCCAGATCGCAAGCTCATGCTCTTGTAAAGAAGGAAAACGTCTTCTCGGAATGGCAATGTGCCTCGGCTCGCTGCTAAAGCCTGGGGCATGTTATGGAGCTCACCAGATTCTCTGCCCGAGAAGTTCTTGCCTCGTGACGCCGTCGCAGAGTGCTAAGCAAGCTCGTTTGTCTGCCTCAGGAGTGCTCCAAGCCCATGTCTGCTTGCTGGGCTAGTCGGCGATGGGAACAAAGACTCCTGATGTTGGCCTGTGATTTGCTCTGTGGTCAGCCAAATGGGCATCTCGGCGCAGAGCATTGCTCAATAAGGAATGTCTGGTCGGGTGCATCTTGGCTCTGCGTCATTGGTACTGGATAAGCTGGGACCGGGATGATTCAATACTAGGGCATGTGGCTGAGTTGCAATGCTATGCCGCAGGCTGATGTCTTGGTGGCTTCATTGTTGTACGACGCCAGTCTGCTGAGCTATCGGTATGGCAGGGTCGGGTCTGCACGGGTCACACAACGTCATTCACAGTTGCGTCGTGCGCACTCCCAGTTGGACATCATCCGCGCCATACTCAAGGAGGTAGCAGCCTGCTTGCCGGGTGACACCCTCGTTTGCCCCAGTCCCTGCGTGATGTGCCCAAGGGGTGCAGCGCGGCAGGCCTCCATCCTTTCCATTTCCATCCTGTCCTTGCTTCCACCCCTTGCGCTTCTTGCGTTTGGCAAGGCTGGCTGGAGCCTGAGCCACGAGAGACTGCATTTTCGCGCCAGGCAGCTGCCGAGGCCATAAGCTGCTTCAGTCAAACGCTGAGAGCTTCCAGTTGTGCGCGGCTGCAGACGAAGTGGCAGTGGCTGGAGTGCAGGCAGTTTGCTCGAGTTTAGGGTGATTCCAGAAAGGCGGCTCAGGAAAGGCCGTGGCGTTCGACCCGCTTCCCCACATCCGATCTTGCTGCAGTCCCTTTGAATTGATGACCATTTGGTCGACGATGAAGCAGGCTCCGAGAGGTTCGCCAACTGAGCAGCTCGAGCACCGATCGAGCAGATTCTCCTGCTGTTTCCTTCGCCAGAGCCTTCAAGAATGGTGGGGGACCTAGACTTTCCTGCAACTTCCCAGAGCCGCATCCGTCGGTAGAGCTTTAGTCAGCGCAGTGGTAAAGATTGCGGTTGCTCAAGGTGCGATTATCAGCTCCAGACGTGAAACAGCCGATTGTGCTTTGTACACTGCTGGAAGTGCAAACGACATGCAGGATCGTGTACAGGAAACTGAGACTGCTCTGTCGTGCATGTCTCGGTGGTTGACGACGGCCTGCACCAACCATTGCGATCGTTGATGTATGTGAATGGGCGATCGTTGATGTATGTGAATGGAAGGATTCATGGTTGCTTGCATGTCAATGTGGCCATGAGCTTCTGGAATCCATCTGCTGGGCATGCTTAATTGAGTGCAGCGCTGATCTTGGCGAAACCCATGTTCCAAATCATGCGCTGGACCCTACGAATGGCTGCGGGGCGTTGAGACAGACAATCAGTGACGGTCCGTAGTGACAGGCTGCACATGGGGAGCTCCCCCTGGGTGGTACTGTCAGGCAGGGAAGGGTCATCGGCAGCACACCCGGTGGGCGGGTTGCCACCGGAGGGGGCCGCAGCCGGGGAGGCCCCAGCAACTGCTGGGCCTGACACGGGCGCGCCAGCTTCAGGCCACAAGGCAAGGCGCATGGGCAATGCCGGGGGTTGGTATGATGTGGCTGCAACAGGGAGCACAGTACCTGACACAACTCGGTAAAGGGCCTCTCCGAGGGGCACGTCGGGCAGTGTGACTTCGACGAAGTCGAATACCTACTAGATCGTTCTATGAGCCACTGACTGCCCCACAGGGCAAGCTACGAGTAGGATCAGTGAGTCTGATGGTCAACGAAACATGTGACGGAGTCCTTGTAAAGCGGTAGGACCCCCCCAAATCATCCATGGTCTAGCCATGAACAAGAAGTTTTGACAAGCGCTCAGGTGGTGCCAGGAGTTGCAGTCGCTGTAACACTTCGAGGACCTGTAACGTTCCACCTTCGGCTTGGCAGGCAACCCATCCTTGTAGCAGAGGCCGGCAGTCAACCAGAACACTAACAACATCCGCACTGGGAGGCGCACAAAAGACTGCAATAACCGAAAAGCACGCATGCCCACCCAGAGAAGCATCAACAACCTTGGGCCGAACGGGCTGCAGAACAAGCTCGGCAAGGGGAACACCAATGGCGGTAGCAAGAAATTGTCGGTATTGGGTAGGCCGTGCAAGGTCTGTCTGGAAGAGAACAGTCCCCTCATGGTGCACGAGACAGTAAGCTGGCGTGCCGAACACAGAGGGAAGCTCAATGCGCTCAACCCAATCGCTTTGACCAACAAGAAGGTGCTCCAACATTGGCAAGTCCTGAGGGAGGGCGGCAGCTGGGCAAAAAGTAACGGTATCCCCGGAGCGGAGATGTACGGAGGCCTCAAAGGCAAGAGGAGCGTGGCTGCTCCCAGCGCATACCGCAACCTCAGTATCGCATGGGAGGGACGAGAGATGCAGAAGGAATGCTCGAGCCACATAGGAGGGCACCCTTGCCACGAAGAGCCTGCCATCATTACGGGTAAGATCGAGGCACACCAAGGGTTCGTCTGTAGGCCAAGCTGGCAATGCAAGAAAAACTGCAACACCTGGCAACGGCTGTGGGCAGGCGGGCACAAGTCTTGGAAAACGGGCGGCGGCCTCGCGCTGCCTTGCAGCCCGAATGGGTGCTTGAACAGAAGCCAGATCGGATGGCAGCCGGAGTGCGACGGAGAGAATCTCGGGGAGGTACGCCAGGGCAAGCACAACGACAGCAGCCCATTGTGTCCACTCCTCTGGCACCTCCGAGTCGGTGGTTTCATCCTCGAGTGCAGGAAGATGGCATCCGTCAGCCCCCAAGGCGCAGCGAGGCCAGTCGTAAACCTTGGAGGAGAGCAACACCACCAGAACCGGCGTGCGGTGGCTCAGTCCACAGCCGCTGTTGCAAGCTGGAGACCCGGGCAGCAGTCCGACCAAAGGGACTACCTAAGAGACCCCAAAGACGGGCAGTGGCGAGGGATCTTCTCCAGCTTGCTCACAGCATGCGTGGATCGCCTGTTCTGCCCAGCATGCAGCGACTGTTTCAACAGTAAGCTCGTGGCGTGCAGTTGCAGTATTTTCGTAGAGGCTCGTCTGGGTCTCCTGGAACAGCGTCGTTGAGGTCTCGTTGCTTGTCCTTGCTTGCCACCACTCCTGCTCATGCTAGGTGCTCTTTTCATTCGGTGGGCGGAACATTTGTGAAGACTCCACCAGCTTGACGGGAGAAGCAGACTAGCCTTGTCAGTTTGTGGGGAAGATGTGACCGTTCTGACCAGCTCTTTTCTTCGATTCGGTTGATGTAGCTTGCAGTGTGCAGAAAGCCCAGGTGATTCTTACTGTGCCGGGTGGTAGTTGGGCCACTACGTCAATGTATGTTCCATGTTCCTGTCAGTTTAGCCCACTTCGTGACGTGCCCTAAAGAAAGTCAAGTGAGCAGCTGCAGCGCTTCATCTGTTGAAGGTGTGTGGCCTGCGACGGCAGATAGTGACATTGCTCCTGTTTCTTCTCTTGTTTCTTCAGGCAGTGGTGAAGACAGCTGTGGCTGAGGAATCAGGTGACACTCAGCACGTATCCACTGTGGTGTTTCCAGTCTTGCACATGGTGTGCGACGGTCGTCTCAGAGAGACCGAGTCAGATGCTCCAGCCTGCATGTTCTGCCATGTCACGTCCGAAGTTGCAGCTTCTGCCCAGTGCTCCCAGTTGAGAGCGGTCTGGCCAATTCAATGGACGGCGCCCTTGTAGCGATGTTTTGCTGTTGCACAATGAAGTCCAGAGCAGTATCATAGAAGTCTAGCTTGCGGGGTGTCGCCTACCTTAACTTGTCCGAGCTTGTGCAAACCTGAGTTCAAGAATCGACGTTGAGTCTCTTCTTCCAGTGTGCTCGTCCAGGTGTGTGCCTGGAGAATTTGAATCCAGTTCTTTTTTCTTCACCAATGATGTGTGGGCCAAATTCTGCACAAGTCCATGCTGGGGGTCAGGTCTGGGAAGGTTGCCGGCTGAATTTGGAGGGAGGGGTGGCGCCCAAGCCCAGGGCCACAGCGTCGGAAGCATTAGGCGAAAGATGCCAGAGTACGTGCCCGGACGAACGAACGCAGTTTGTTTCACCGCTTTGCTTTGTTGTTCTTGCTAAGTAGGCTTCTTCTAGGGACTAAGAGCTGCTGCCGCACGGAAGTAGGAAGACATTCCGAGGCTGTCGTGGGTCGCGCACATGGTTACAGTTTAACAGGCTGCAGACACGCCTGCAAAGGTAAGCTTCAGAAAATGCTCAAGCACACATGCGCCCCATGGATCAACTTGACTTCGCAGACTTGCATCAGACATCGGATGGATATACTCTCGCTTATCAGTTTCGTGCGGGTTGTGGCGCAGAGAAAATTAGTTGAATGTATTCTTGACCCGCGTTTGGACGCGGAAGCGTTCTGTTCGAGGTTTTGGGATCCGGTCGGTTGCTCGGAAGCTTGCAGCAAGAAGACATTCCGAAAAAGGCAAGCTTCTGGCGCGACTTGACAAGGGAAGAAGCCACATTTAGCGGAAACTGCTCAAGCCCTCATGGATAAATTCATGAACCTCAATTCTGCGCGGATCGCTGCGCGAGCCGGGAAATGGCTGGGACATGGGTCGGTTCTTGCAAATTCTGAAGCTCGAGGCAGACGTAGCACTTTCGTGCTACAGTTCTGCGTCTCCCGCTTTGGCGATCGCGGCTTGTCGCTGAAATGTCTGTGAGTTGATGGGAATGCTGCAGTTGAGCCCAGTCTCGGCGACCCGGTCGTCCCGTTCATGCACGAGATGACCGCATGCGTCCATCATGAGCACGCCGGTGCGCACGCTCATCTCCTGCTGGTCTGGGGAGTAGTGGAACAGTAAACGGGACGGTGCAAGCTGTCATGCGCTCTCAATCATGCTTTCGACTATGTGTGCCAGGTCATGCCGGCCTCTTAGCAGCCTCCGAGGTGTCGATAATCCGGCAATCTCCACAAGCTCAGCCCATGTGAAGGTGCAGCTGTTGCTTTGCGCTCTGCGCAGATTTGCCTACTGGGTTCTCTGTTCCCGTAGCCTTTCGCAGTGGCCCAGTTCCCGTGCGCCATGATCGGCTGCTTATCGTCCTGCTTTTGAATGCCTGCCACACTTTTGAAAGACTCCTGTTGTGAAGGCCTGCGCAGGCCGCCAGGCCGCCCGGCTTGCTCGTGTCATTTTTGCTCGCCGGAGCCAGGCTCGTCGTCGCTGCGTCTTGGTGGTGCTTGCCTTTCTTCGGGGATGGCTCTGATCTGCGCCCGCCAAAATGCCGATGCGATCCATGGCTGTGGGCCTCTTGCAGATGCGCGAAAGCTGTGACAGGCTGCAAGTGCTAATCGCGTGCGGAGCTGCGGTCGCTGGGAGGCACAATCAATCGGGCTTCTGGGGTGTAAAACGATCAAGCCAGGGGCACAAATCACGCAGCTCTTTTCAGCACGCGATCTTTACCGAAACTAGTTTCGCCGTCGAGCGGCTTGTTCAATCGGATTCGGTGCTGTACGGCTGCCATATGCAAGCGCATGTCACGAGGCTTGCATTCGAACTACGGCTCTGTTTTGAATTGAAAACACAGACCCTCCCACCCGCCTCAGCGTCGGGAAGGAAGTGCGTGCGGCGCGCACGGTGCGATGCCGAAGGACCTTCGGACCGAGGCCCCTGTAGTCACCTCGGCCCGGCTTCTGAGGCTGCGAGCACTGCGAGCCTCGAGGCTCCCAGAGGACCGCGAGGGCGGCGAGGGATGAGTTGCACTGCGTCCCTGCGAGGATGTCCGCGGCGACAGCTACAGCAGCTAGAGATGTGCCAGCGTCTTGTGGAGTAATCTCATGGCGTCGCAGTTCGGTTTTCCAGCACTCGTGCCCAGATCCCTAGCACCCTTGCTTCTCCGGTATTCGATGAAAGCGATGTGTGTCTGTGGCAGCCATGCAGACATGATCTGCCTGTGGGGTGAGACCGACTGTCTGTCTGCGAGCTGCGTGCAAACTCGCGAGTAAATTATGGCTACGATGACGGGTGGATTGTGGTGCATCCGCTTATGGTGATCCTGACACCCGACCACCTCAAGCATGCATGTCTTCACTGGCTCCGGAAGTCCTGGTAGCAACTCGGAGGAGCTCTGTAAAGGGTGCAAGATTCAAGGTCAGGTATGCATTGATGAGTAGACTTGGATCAAGCCCTCATACAGCTTTCACCACGAACCCTCTTGTCTTGCGGCATGGTGTCTGTGAAGAAGATCTCTGCTAAGTGCAACTAGCTCAGCTGCCTGCAGGTTTGAGGCCTTGGGCTCCTTGTATTCGTAGCTTGTGCTTCGCTCTCTGGCTTCGGCAGCTTCTGCTCGCCACGGTGTTCCGGTAGCTCCCTGCAAAGGTTCGCAGCTGCACTGAACATCGTGACGCCTTGTTACGGCCTGCGGCTTCTGTAAGCGCTCAAGCACTTGCCAAGGTCCATAACCTCGCCTACTAAGTCAAAGCGATGTGCTCTTGTAGAGCAGATTGGTCGCAAGGCTTCTTTGTCACCGTCTCTGGCATGCAGGCATTGCCAGGGATGTGCTTGCTAAACACTGCGCCAGCTCTGTGTTTCGCAGTTCCAGCTGTCAACAGATGATCACCGTAGCTCCGTAGCTTGCAGGGCAGTTGGTGACCTTCAACATGCTGGGGGTTGAGCTGCAGAGAGTCATTCGTCGTAAGCCGGTGTGAAGAACTTCGTGGCTTGCTTCAGCGTGAGCTGTTTTTGCAAGGGTTAGTTGCTGAGACCCTTCTGCAGCTTTCTTCATGGCGCTGAGTCGTGCTGTGGCTTGCACGCGAGTTCGCCCACCTGTCCGGATACGGGCCGTATCGACCACAGGCTTAGCTGTAAAGGCGAATTGTAAAAGCTGGATTCAGTTCGGCTGCATGTCCTATCGGCACAGAGAGTCCGAGCAGGTGCTGCCACGCCTTTGACCTGATAGAGAAGGAGCTTCGGCTGCCATCCTGTGCCACGGCAGTGGCCAGTCATCTTGGTGTCGAATTTCCTCCAACCTTGCTCAGCTGTCCAGGCGTGTGCGAGCGTGCTTGCCTCCTGCTCGCGGCAAGTGCTGAACATTTCTAGCGATTGCTTCCCCTGCCGGCTCTCGTGCTGGGCGTCACTGATGCTTACGAGGTCGGCTCCTTTGCAATCTGCACGGCTTCAGCACATCTCCAAGTCTTCCGGTGTATGCACCAGGGCCTCCCTGGCTCACTGAGAGCCTCCGTGATGTTTCTTGCAGTCCACCTGCCGTAGTTTGAACCTGCCCATGGGTGCAGGTTCCCAGCAAGGGCCTCTTCACCTTCAGCTCCAGCCGAGACCTTATTCCTTCTTGATCGCGGCAGGTCAGCATGACCTAGTGGCCAAGATGATGTGTAAATCTGCAGGAGATCCACATGAATTTCTTCCACTACCGGAACTGATCGAGACGGCATCGGGGCATCGGTAGGGACTTTCCTCGCACCCCTAGCGACTGCACTATTCTAGCGGCTGCTCTTCGCCCAAGGAGCAGACCTCCAAGCGTCTGCGAAGAAGCTCCGTTGCGCGTTGCGCTCTGCAGGTTCTGCGTCTGAGGTTTTTCAGAGGCCGGGCCGCAAACTCTGCTCCGGCAGAATCTCGGGCTTCGGGGCGAGTTGCTTACCGCTCTGGAGAAAAGCTCCAGAACTAGGCTCGTGGAGCACGAGCAGACCGGTGAGGTACCTTTCCCGTAAAGCATAAACCGCCAAGGCAATGTCTTGGGTCGATGTGGTTGGACACAATAACCCCAAACACTGCGCTGCAGTGACATCCGGCAGCTCGGTGCTCAAGCGCCGCACCACGAACAGCTGAGCAACTTCGACACTCATGCCAGAAAGCAAAGCATTTGCGTGCCACCAGCAATTTTGGGAAGCGTGCGTCTCTATCGGCACGCACTCAATACTTGCCTGAAGCTGGCCTGTAGGCACAGCTAGACCGTGACATTTCGCTGGCCTCTTCCTGCCAGTGGGAGCGGCCTCAACCTCTGATGGGCGTGCGCATTCTGCTCTCTGCTTGTGACCACATTGCCATGACAGGCCGTGCTGGGGTCTGCAGGGCATATCACGTGGTCAGCTCCCACCCTCCAGCCGCAAGCTGACCGATGGAAGGTGTGTTTTCGTAGCTGGCTCGCCATGCCAGGAGGATGCATCACTGCAGGCCCCGTTGTAGCTGTGCTTCGCACTGAAGCTGCGACCTGTGCAAAGCCGTGCAGCTCCGAAAGCCGCACCCTTCACTGCATTCTGGGCTCCGCAGCCTCGGACTCTGCGACCCGGGATCCATTGCAAGCGCTCAAGTCCCCAATTTGTCCAGGCCTGCAGAGCCGTACTTGAGCACCCCGGCGCCTCGTGCCTTGCGTGGCAGTTGCTGCCCGTGGCAATCTGCATGGCCTCTTCACCAGTCGGCATGTAAACTTCATGGGTTCGCTGGTAAGTTCCGTTTCGGGTTCACCGTGTCCCTTTGCTGATTGCTGCGGAGAAGATTCGGCCATTGCAGGTTCGGCTCGTTTTGAGTCGGTGTTTAGGAAGCAAAGGAGTGTCCGTCGAACATCTGTGCTGCATATTCACGGCCACGTGCGATAGGGACGCGGTGACTGTTGCCTCCTGTGAGTCCGTCATTGCAAACTTAAAGCCGCAATTGACCCAGGCAGCGTGCAGAAGCCCTGCCGTACCTGCGCACCCCAGCGCCCCGTGCCATGCGTGGCAGTTGCTGCCTGTGGCTTTAAACGTGGACGCAGGTTCACCAGTACTTTTGCTCCCGACTCGGCTTGACACTTTCTCGGGCTCGAGCATATAACCCAACTCCGGGCAGGGCAGGCGGTGAGCCCAATGACCCCTTGCTGCCGTCGGCAACGGAGCAAGCAGTGGCTGATGCAGTGAAGGTTGCTCATGACAGAGTTACATCAAGACGCATAGGCTTGACCCCTGTCGTGGAAGTCACATGTAACATGGGTTCGCTGGTAAGTTCCGTTTCGGGTTCGCCGTGTCCCTTTGCCGATTGCTGCGGAGAGGATTCGGCCACTGCAGGTTCGGCTCGTTTTGAGTCGGTGTTTAGGAAGCAAAGGAGTGTCCGTCGAACATCTGTGCTGCATATTCACGGCCACGTGCGATAGGGACGCGGTGACTTTTGCCTCCTGCATTGTGAGTCCGTCATTGCAAACTTAAAGCCGCAATTGACCCAGGCAGCGTGCAGAAGCCCTGCTGCACCTGCGCACCCCAGCGCCCCGTGCCATGCGTGGCAGTTGCTGCCTGTGGCATTAAACGTGGACGCAGGTTCACCAGTACTTTTGCTCCCGACTCGGCTTGACACTTTCTCGGGCTCGAGCATATAACCCAACTCCGGGCAGGGCAGGCGGTGCGCCCAATGACCCCTTGCTGCCGTCGGCAACGGAGCAAGCAGTGGCTGATGCAGTGAAGGTTGCTCATGACAGAGTTACATCAAGACGCATAGGCTTGACCCCTGTCGTGGAAGTCACATGTAACATGGGTTCGCTGGTAAGTTCCGTTTCGGGTTCGCCGTGTCCCTTTGCCGATTGCTGCGGAGAGGATTCGGCCACTGCAGGTTCGGCTCGTTTTGAGTCGGTGTTTAGGAAGCAAAGGAGTGTCCGTCGAACATCTGTGCTGCATATTCACGGCCACGTGCGATAGGGACGCGGTGACTTTTGCCTCCTGCATTGTGAGTCCGTCATTGCAAACTTAAAGCCGCAATTGACCCAGGCAGCGTGCAGAAGCCCTGCTGCACCTGCGCACCCCAGCGCCCCGTGCCATGCGTGGCAGTTGCTGCCTGTGGCATTAAACGTGGACGCAGGTTCACCAGTACTTTTGCTCCCGACTCGGCTTGACACTTTCTCGGGCTCGAGCATATAACCCAACTCCGGGCAGGGCAGGCGGTGCGCCCAATGACCCCTTGCTGCCGTCGGCAACAGAGCAAGTCACATGTAACATGGGTTCGCTGGTAAGTTCCGTTTCGGGTTCGCCGTGTCCCTTTGCCGATTGCTGCAGAGAAGATTCGGCCACTGCAGGTTCGGCTCGTTTTGAGTCGGTGTTTAGGAAGCAAAGGAGTGTCTGTCGAACATCTGCGTTTCATAGGCTGGAGGTGTACAGGCGCCCAGCGTGGCCACGCCCTCCGGAGGCACCACCTTGGATTCACGGCCATGTGCGATAGGGACGCGGTGACTGTTGCCCCGCGCATTGCGACTCTGCCATTGCAAGCTTAAAAACCAATTTGATCCAGACAGTGCGCAGGGCCAATGGCTGCACTTGAGCACCTCAGCGCACCGTGCCATGCATGGCAGTTGCCGCCAGTGGCTTTCTGCATGGGCGCTCGTTTATCACTACTTTTCCTCCCGGCTGGGCTTGATACTTTCCCGGGCTCGAGCATGTAAGATCTTGAGCGGTCCGTCCAATGCCCCCTTGTCGCCATCGGGAGCAGAGCAAGCAGTGGCAGATGCTGTGAAGGGTGCGCATGACGGAGGTGCATCAAGACGCACACGCTTGACCCCTGCCGCAAAAGCAACACGGCGGGCATGAGAAGTGTGAACTTCATTGTTTCGATGGTCAGTTCCTTTGAAGGTTCGCCCTGTCCCCTTGCTGATTGCTGCGGAGAAGATTCGGCGATTGGAGGTTCGGTTCGTTATGAGTCAGTGTTTAGGAACCACAAGATTGTCCCTCGAACATTTGTGGTGCGTAGGCTGGAGGTGTAGCGCCACGAACTCCGGCGCCGTTGTTGTGGCACCTTGGTGTTTTGAACCCTGGCGGACTTCTCATGATTCTGCCACCTCAAAAATGAGATCCCTGCTCAGCCTGTGCTTTCATCGGACGCGCCACTCCACGTGAACGCGGTGTGTCCATGTCTGCTGCATAGGACTCTTTCGTGCTTCGCCACTCCGCCAACAATTCTTCTACCAGCCTGACATCTCCTTTGATTGCAGCTCATGGCACCAAGCTTCGGTCCCCGATGAAGACCCCATAGCCCATAGCTCCTGTCCCAGAGCCGTGCTGCTGAGACGAGACTGACGGTGGACTGTCGAAATAGAGCTCACTTGCGGCCTGAAGCCCCCTTCTCGCACTGGGAAAGCGGCATGGCTTCGGCACAAATGGCAGTTTCGCTGCGTCTGTTTGAAGATTCGGCGATGATCGGCCCGGTCCCCGTGCCCACGTGAGGCTCAAGGCAGGTCCAGTCTTCGATATCCTGCGCGGCGGATATGCAAGGGGTATCCCAAAGGTTCTGCAAGGTATCCGCCTGCTTGGCCTCGCCCCAAGGCCCGCTGGCCGCCGGCTTGAGATGCAAGTTTTTCAAGCAATCCCTGTCTTCGTTCAGTCTTGAATGCCCTAAAACCTTGCCCACACTGGCATCTCCTTGTTGTGGTAGAATAATTTGACTTGCCTGGAAGCTGGAAGCAGGCGCACTCCTTATTGTGCACAGAGTCATCTTTTTCTCATTGCAGAGCGTTCCATCCATGTTCGTGCTAGTAAGGGAGATTCTGGCTCCTATGACCTGCCAAAATTAACTACCCACGGCAAGAGAATCTCTCGAAGACTCTTCAAGCTTTCAGGGCTTTACGTGCCAAAGCGTTGCAGGCTGTCGGGCCACCAAAGATGAGCTTTCCACATCGCAAGAGCCAAGCTCGCGTCATCAGTCTTCTCCTGCGTCGCACAAGATTCTCCCAGACACCGCGGCAGTGACAGCTGGACGGAGGCAGAGAGGCATTCTCCGAAGCGGCATGCTCAGCCCTCGTGGCCCCCAACTGCCCAGCTTGGGCTCCTTCAAGTTTCAGATTGCCATAGAAGATGCCGGATTGCTTCACGTCATGCCATCGCATCCCATGGTTTTGCAGGTGTGCTGTGCTCGTGTCGCGAGGAGCGCACAGGAGCGGCAAAAGTTTCTCCGGGGCTCTCGGGAATGCATCGGGCTTTGACAAAGGTCGGGTGAGAGCAAGCACGGTGCTGCACAGCTTGTTCTGACGCATTCTTGTGAGGAGATCCGCTCAACAATCGCTTGTTTTCAGCCACACCCGTGAAGTCATCACTGAGACTGTTGCAATGAAGTTCACGCAACGCCTGCGGCGGCTGCGGCGGCTGCGGCCGGCCCGCGGTCCAGGCCCCAGGCGAGGAAGAAGCATTCACGGGGCTCAAGCAGGGACTCTTGGTCGAACTGCATCTTTGCCCAGCTTGGACAGAAGAACCGCCAATGTGCGCATTCTAGGAAAGGGATGTACAAATAAGTACACGGTGTCCTGAGAATCATCCTGCTCCAGGACTCCAGGTGTTGTGCTCCATCGAGCGGCTCCGTTCTTCGGCCTTGTCATCACTCGGACAGTTAATTTGAATTTGTGCCCGCCTCTTGCGCTTAGTGGCTTAAGCGGCTTGCCATGACGTCTTCGACAGCATGTCTGGCTGTAAGGTTGCACTCACTCGGAGGCCGTTGGCAAGATGGATGCACCTGGCAAGTCGGCAGGAATGTGTTGCTTGACAGTCGAGTCTCAGTCGAAATGTCGTCGTTCAGTTGCAGAAAGTATGTCCGCTCGCCTGTCCAAACAGTGCTTTCGATGGTCTTGCTGTGGCAGTAAATGCGAGCACCGTCGATCTGATCAGGTCGCGGGCATCCTCCGGCGCCGTGCGTCGTGCACGCTGGCATTCTTGCAGTGCTTGGCGCTACACCACATATCGCGCTACACGTCACCAGCAGGGCCAACCAAAGGGAGGCATGTTTGGCTTGTCCTGGCTCTGCACCGGGTGGCTTAGAGTTCTGTCCCAGGACTGCTGTCAGGAGCATCGGGACATGGCCAAGTGATGCACATGGAATTTCCACCTCTCCTGTGCTTTGTTTTCGAGCAAGGATGCCAGATGGGATTGGCATTCCGTGAGCCACAGGCGGCAATGCTCCATGAGGCGTGTCCGTGTGGACTGCACTGCCTCTTGGAAACTCTTGTGCCTTCTTGAATCCACGACCATGTGAGGCATTCACTCCTGTGCCAGAATGTCACGACCGGTGTTGATTGTTCCAGGGACTGCGATGCTGTTACAGAGTCGGCTCCCACCGCGCTGCCATGAATAGTTCGGTCATGTCAGAGATTCGTTACAAGGCTGCCAAACCCCAGGCTAAGCCAAACGCGGATGCTGATAGTACGTCTCCGCATGTCGCGGCTGTCATGAAATTGGGGGTTGTCTTCGCGCCAAGAACCATGTACTGCGCTTCGTGAAGTTCTCGTTGGATGTATATCAAGACACACTGGCACCGTGGCTGTGATGTGTTGCAGCGGGCCTCATGCGCGCGGCCCTAGCCGCCATGAGAGTAGATGCCAGCTTCTTCGTTTAGCTCGACCACGCAAGGGCCGCTTGCAGTCCTGGCGCTCTGTTGACGAGACGATGCTTTCAGCAAAGAATGTCGTAGCCACGACACTTACAAAAGCTTTGTGTCAGATAGCAGGCAGCAAGTTCAGACGGATCATCGTGGAGAAGCTGTGCAACATTCACTGATGTCATCAACAAGTCACTGCTTTCGCATGCATGGCCACAAGCATTCAACAGCATCCCAGACGGCTGTTGTAACAAGCCTGAACAATTTGCATTCCCGGTTTATCTGATTTTTCTTTCGACGGTAGACTGCCAAAGCGTAGCGAGAGGTGCCGCTCGATAACACCGAGGCAGCGTGCAGGTCATATCGTTGACGAGACCTGTCGCATCACGAAACCTGTTTTCGGTTGTGCTACCCTGCATGTTGTCCGCACTCGGAGGTCTTGTTCCATGTCAGGGTCTGCCTTTGAAGCATCTTGCCTGAAGTTTGCAGCAGCAGCTCTACTCAATACTCAAAATGACAATCATCTGGTGTGGTCGGGTTGGGACGTGCCAACGCTGCTAGAAACAGCCTATATGGATACTTACGTGCCAAGCCACTCCCACAGCCCACAGCCTCTTGTGATCTGCACTGCGACCTTCAGCTCTGATTTGCGACACGTGCCATGCCTGGACTCTGAGAAAGTCAAAATCTCCTGGGTGTTCTTGTCGGTGACAGGTTTACGTGGGGCTTGCTTGCACGCTGTTGATTGGGCACCCGCCTATATTGATGTTGCAATCCTTTCAGCCTGTGTAAAACTTACTTCAGTCGCGGCTGTCGGAGTCGCTCCAACAGACATTCCGGGAGCCCGGCAGGAAATGTCTCTATCATCCAGCCATGTGTATTTGTTCAGGTCGTTTCCGGACCTTTAGGCATGTTGAAGCCTGGATTGAGTAAGCCTATGCTACCCAGTACTGAGTCTGCGCGTTTTGAGCACGGCTCCCACAAGCTCGTGCTTCGCTCGTCCGGCTGGGTCTTACAAGAAGCGCTTGTATTCCGACATCGCATGCTTGCTGCTTGCCAGAAGCGGCAGAAATGCAGACTGCGGGCAACTTCAAGTTCTTGTGCTTCGCATCATTACCGCCTCGGGCCTAGGTCGATTGGCGATCCACAGGCCAGGCAATTCTGAAGCGAGGCCACGTCATGTCAGGCCAGAGGCTTGCAGCTACCAAATCCTCAAGCCCAGGCATGTACAGCAAGGAGTTTCCGATGTATTTGTCATGCACCTGCTGCACCGCAAGTTACTCTGGGTCGGGAAGGCGCTCCGTCTCCAGCATCCGGGCAAGAGGGGCAGTCAGAGACAGGCGATTTACGGCCCGCCCTATCCTTGAGCCACGTGCGAAACTCTAAGCATTAGAACTGGGCTGCAAGCCTGTTCAAGCCAAGACAGCTAAGGCCAGCAGTCCAGAGCAGAGCCCGTAGAACTCCAAGCCTGCCTGGACGGTTTGAGGGACCTTCACGTTTTGTATCTGCAGGGGCCTCGGCATGCCTCCAAAGTGCAGAAGAACGCGGTGTATCAGCAGCATTTTGCGAGGGCTAAGTCCTACCGCAGCAGAACCTCCCAGCATCATGCTCGAATCACACGACACAGCTTTGAGTTCCTTTCGACTTGTTGGGCTGACGAGCTGAGTACTGGACTGTGGCGCCCTTGCCTTGTTGAAACTGTCCTTTGCACACCATCCTTGCGTTTGCCTTGCGTTCGCATGCTCGGCATGGAGCTGCGTAGCCGAGGCCTTCGCCCCTTGGAACCTGCGGAGTGTGTCTACGACGTGCCAGGAGCTTCAGCGCAAGATTTTATTCTTGTTTCAATGCGAGTGTACTGCGGGTCATATTTTTTTCATTTCGCCTACTTGCTTGGTACGTGACTGTTCGGGTGATTCTCTCTACATTCCGCTCTTTGACTTGCGTTCCGTGCTGTGAATGTAGGCAGGCATTGTCTGTTCTCTTACCATTACCAGCACTTGCAGGGAGACTTGAGAGTATGGGGAGCCAGAAATGCTCGAATCACGCCAGCATCACGCCTTCGGATGCCTTCAGGACCGCTTGCCAATGTAGCCAGGAAAGACGCCGATTCGCAAAGAGAACCCTCTTAATGTCGCTGAATATCTGTGTCTTTTACCTCTTCTTGGTTTGAGGTCCGAAGCGGAATGTACAAGACTAGGCAGTTAGTTGCCAGGACAAATCACCACGAATAGCCAGACGGTTGACCTATGGAGGGCCGACAACGCCTGACACTCCCAAGAGATCTGGAAAGTTGAATAGCGCCGGCAGAGCTTCGGCCAAGTCTCTGCATTACGACGTGCTGTTCGGCCAAACATCATGGGATGACAATGCTGTATGCCACAGAAGTGATCCCGCCGACAAGATTCACCTTGCGTCTCATTGACCGGATAAGGTTGATAGATACTAATATGACTTGGGCATCGCCTACTTCCTGAGAACAACGTGAGAACCCAGCGATCAGCCATCGCGACGCCTCGCACTAGTGTGCGGCACTTCCCAGCGGTTTGAGCTTCAACGGCCGATCCGTTCCGACTTCCAGATCGGTCTGAGGCTAACAGCAACACAGGCTTCAACAGCGCAGGCAAGAGCCACACGCAATTCTTGTGAAGCACTGGTATATTGCTACGGCGGATGACCCGCAGAAAATGTCGCCGCAGACGGCCAAGGTTTTTTTCTGACTCCGGGAACCAGCAGTGCACCAGACTGCCACAAACGCATTTACATTAGCCAGTCTTGCCTCCAGCATTGGTTTAGCCTTTTGTTTTGGAGTTGTAAGTGCTGTGTAACGTGATGGCCTTGGAGGGCCTTCCCATCACCCTGTCCAGGTGCAGTCTCTGTGAGGAGTGAACATGTCCACAGCACATGGCGCAGCTGGGCCTCACGAAAAAAGCGAGCCCTGAAATCTGGGTCCGCGAGCTGGGCCCATACCGGCCCTAAGCTCCCCGAAAAGACCTGTACTCCGGCAGGTCCGCATGAGCCGAAAGATGATCGCACCATCTATTGCGGCCCCAAAAAGATCTAAGAAGGTTGCAGAGCATTGAATCTTAAAGGGTTGGTATGAAAGATATATGATTACAGATATGAAATAAGATTCATTATGTATTGAATCGAAATTTGAGGTATATTCGATCTAGGCTTTGAAATATATCATGAACTTCAAAGGGATACTTCAAAATATATTCGAACAAGAAATGAAATATATCACAATGAATTTAGATATTTGGTTTATTCGAGGAAAATATCAATATGAAAGAAATAAAAGATTCTAGGAAAGAAGGAATATATCTTTTTATTACGAAAGCTAGCGTAGCTAGTCTTTCGTTTATATCTTCTAATCACGAAAGCTAGCGTAGCTAGTCTTTCGCTTCTATTTGCAGGCTGGAGAAACCACGTAGTGTAGTGGTACCGCTGCATTGAGAGTGCTACGCAGGGCGAAGTGGCGCTGCAAAGTCAACACCCGGTTCGTAATCTTCCGAGTGACAAGAAGCCACGTAGTGTGGTGCATTGACAATGTCGCAAAGAAAGCGACTATCACAAGCTGTTGTTCCAACATGCTTTGCGAAGCATGCTTCTCAACTATTCGCCACCACCACCACCATTATGCCAGCACCGGCACCAGCACCATCACACCAGCACCATCACACCAGCACCAGCACCCCCAGCCCCAGCCCCAGCCCCAGCACCAGCACCAGCACCAGCAGCAGCATCAGCATCAGCATCAGCATCAGCATCATGCAGCACCACCAGCATCAGCATCAGCATCAGCATCAGCATCGGCGTCAGGGTCAGGGTCAGGGTCAGGGTCAGGGTCAGGGTCAGCGTCAGCGTCAGCATCAGCATCAGCATCAGCATCAGCATCAGCATCAGCATCAGCATCAGCATCAGCATCAGCATCAGCATCAGCATCATCATCGCCATCATCATCTTCATCATCAGCGTCAGCATCACCATCATCATCACATCATTATGATGATGATCATCATCATCCCCATCGTCGTCGTCATCATCGTCGGCAGCATTGCGGCAGGTGAAGTGTGGTCACGGGTTTTCCCTTTCCTTCGTCGGTGCCGCTGGCTGAGTGTCACCAAGCGAACCATGGCACACCCTGAACCTCCAAGTGTTAAGCCCCGCATCCATGACGCCTCGAAGGTCTCTAAGGTTTTCCGGTTGTCGTGATCGATTCCCTAGGGGGGAGAATTCTACCCATTCCATGCGGTATTACCCCTTGCAAAGCTTGTGCCCACGATCCCAGCTTTGATTCCACTTCCGACAAATCCGACACGCAGCGTCTTGTAGCCACCTCGGCTCAACGCACACATTGCGCCTGGGTTCGCCTGATTTTCCCTCTAACTACTGAACTACTGTGCCACCTTGATGAGGTCGGAGTTTTGGAGACGAAGAAACGATTGTTCGGGTTCGGGGGTTTCAAACGTGGGGTTCCGGGGCCTTCAGCTACATCCGTCTTTTGCCTTGGAGTTTGCGGCATAGCTTGTATCCAAGACCGACCCCAAACCCTAAAACCTTCAGCCCGAAGCGTTGAACTATGCCACAAGCCCACGACCCAGAAATCCAGAAGCCCGAAATGCAAAATTTCGGTTTCCCGCTTCGCAGGTGGTCAAGCTTCACAAGAACCGTGGGGTCTTTCAGCTTGCTCTTCGGCGTCTCTTCGCAAGCCAGCCATCGCATTTGTGTTTTTGTGTGCATATGTATATACATACATGCTTATATGGTATCTGTGCGTGTGTCTGTGTTTTTGATATATTCATGAATCCCATTTTTTGAATGTCTGCATGAGCCTGCATGTGCTTCATAATATAGGCTAATTCACGTGCGTCGTCGCGCCGCCGCGTCCCGCGTCCCGCGTCCCGCGTCCCGCGTCCCGCGTCCCGCGTCCCGCCCGCTCCCGCCCGCGCCCGCGGGCCCGCGGCCCGCGGCCCGCGGCCGCCCCGCGGCCCGCGTCCCGCGCCCGCGTCCCGCGTTCCCGCGTCCCGCGTCCCGTCCCGTCCCGCTTCCCGCGTCCCGTCCCGTCCCGCGTCCCGCGCGCCCCGCCGCCTGCGCCCCGCGTCCCGCGTCCCGCGCCCTGCGCCCCGTGTCCGCGCCCCGCGTCCCGCCTCCCGCACCCCACATCTTTTCATCAGTTGTATATGGCCGCCCATGCCAGTGGTGTTGCGGTCCGTCTGCAGCTAAATCCGACAGCTTCAACTTATCTTATCACCATCACACGGAACAGCACTTGTCATATACATAATAGGCCGATTTGTGCGCGGCCCAGCGCCTCCATTCTGCGGCCGGGCACAGATGGTTGTACTTGTAGTAGTAGTAGTAGTAGTAGTAGTAGTAGTAGTAGTAGTAGTAGGAGTAGTAGTAGTAGTAGTAGTAGTAGTAGTAGTAGTTGCAGTAGTAGTGATAGTAGTAGTGGTAGTAGTAGTAGTAGTAGTACTAGTAGTAGTAGTAGTAGTAGTAGTAGTAATAGTAGTAGTAGTAGTAGTAGTAGTAGTAATCGTAGTAGTAGCAATAGTAGTAGTAGTAGTAGTAGTCGTAGGAGTCGTAGTAGTAGTACTAGTACTAGTAATAGCGTATAATAGTAGCGTAGTAGTAGTAGTAGTAGTAGTAGTAGTAGTAGTAGTAGTAGTAGTAGTAGTAGTAGTAGTTATAGTAGTAGTAGTAGTAGTAGTAGTAGTAGTAGTAGTAGTAGTAGTAGTAGTAGTAGTAGTAGTAGTAATAGTAGTAGTAGTAGTACTAGTAGTAGTAGTAGTAGTAGTAGTAGTAGTACTAGTAGTAGTAGTAGTAGTAGTAGCCCACACATCATCTGAAAGCCCCCCCTTCCGGAAAAATTTTTGCAAGGACAATGAACTGAAACTGAGGCTGAACTGGAACTGAAACTGTACTACTACTACTACTACTACTACTACTTCTGCGGCTGCTACCACTGCTATTACAACTACGACGCCTAGCGCTAGTACACTAGTACTACTACTACTACGACGACGACTACTACTACTAGTACTACCAGAACAACAACAACTACTACTACTACTACTCCTACTACTGCTGCTACTAACTACTGCTACCACTCCTACTACTACTACTACTACTACTACTACGTGTTTGTTACATATAGTACTAGTAAGGGTAATAGTAAAGAGTAATAGAGTAATACAGTCATAGACTAATAGACTACTAAACATAATAAACTAGTAGACTAATAGACTAATAGACGAATAGACGAATAGACTAATAGACTAGTAGACTAATAGACTAATAGACGAACCAATGCAACTGTCACTCTGGCTGATACACATGCATATCTCTGGAAACTTGGATCATACATACAGAAAGCACATCTACCAGTATGTAACGCAATATAGTAATTATATCTTGGATGGAAGGATGAAAAAGGAAAGATTGATGGATGGATGGATGGTTGGATGGACGGATGGATGGATGGATGGATGGATGGAAGGGGCAGAGGCATCAACAAAAATGATAAGCATCAAAGGAAATTTGATAAGCATCAAAAAAATTTTGATAAGCATCAAAAAAATATTTGCAGACAGAGTAGTAGCACTAGTAGTAGTAGTAGTAGTAGTGGTGGTGGTAGTAGTAGTGGTAGTAGTGGCCGTTATTTTTTTGGTCCTCTGGCTTTTTTCGCGTGTTTGTTGGAGATGGTGGTGGCGGTGGTGATAGTGATGGTAATAGTAATAGTAATAGTAATAGTAATAGTAATAGTAATAGTAATAGTAATAGTAATAGTAATAGTAATAGTAATAGTAATAGTAGTAATAGTAACAGCAGTAGCAGCAGCAGTAGTAATAGTACTAGCAATAGTGATAGCAACAGTAATAGCAACAGCAATAGTAATAGTAATAGTAATAGTAATAGTAATAGTAATAGTAATAGTAATAGTAATAGTAATAGTAATAGTAATAGTAATAGTAATAGTAATAGTACTAGTAATAGTAATAGTAATAGTAATAGTAATAGTAATAGTAATAGTAATAGTAATAGTAATAATAGTAATAGTAATAGTAATAGTAATAGTAATAGTAATAGTAATAGTAATAGTAATAGTAATAGCAATAGTAATAGCCAAAGTAATAGTAATGCCAAGTATCTCCAGAAGCGAACGCTCCGTGATGTGACTGCTCAAGTTCTTCAGGGCACATGTTAGGGCAATGGGCTCCTGTGCTCTTCGAAGCTAGGCAATTCCTTGCTAGCTTCAGCTCACCCGCTTGTGCCGGAGTGCCTTGGGGTGCGATCGTTCTCTGCATACTGCTGGCTTGCTTACTGGGCTGCTGCTGTGGAGTGGTTCTTACTTGCCTGGCCATATCCAATCAGTGCCGGCGCATCGCTTGCAATCTGCTGGGGGCTGTAACCTCTGAACTCTGGGCTTTTCGGCCACCCAGGCTTTCTCCTGAGGAGCGGCTGGCTGAGTACAGGGCTCATCGCGCATGAGCCAGGAGGACGCCGAACTGGACAACTTGACTCTCCTGTTCGGCGATCTTGAGGTGACTGTGCGGCGGCGCAGTAGGGCCGAGAGCACTGGGACTGACGAAGGCTTTGAACTGGTTGGGCAGACAGGACCTGCCCTTTCTTCGCCTGCTTCGAGCTCTTCCGCTTCTGAGGCTGCCGTTCTTGCTGCATTCTCGGCTGAGGCGCTGGGGGCGCTCGATCTTCCTCAACTTCGGGCACTGGCTCGCCGGCTTACCGGTGCTGGTGGAGAGTGGTCGGGGACCGCTCGAGTGGCACGAGCATATCGTGCAGGGCTGGGCGCCAAGGCGCATCTGAACGGAGGTCATAAGATCTCCTCTCCGACGCTGCCTGGATTGAGGAACAGCTTTTACATTGTTCTACGTGGCCCTTCGCATCCGGAGGGGATCTGGACCAAGAGCTATCAGACCTACGCTGCTGCTGTCCGCCCCGTCGGGGGCCCTCGGGGTTCCTTTGATTCGGCAAGTGCCTCCCATTCCTCCCGTCACTCGCAGAAGCGGAAGCATATCTGCTGGGAGCCGGGCGGGGATGGCCTCCTCATCAGGTTTGAGGCGGCCAATCGGCCGCCCTGGGGTGGAAGAGCTGGCACTTACGGTGAGCGGCGATTCTGCACTGCCCCCCTTGTATCTTACACTTCCTGCTGCCGAAGAGGGAGGAAGCGACCGCTACGCCACTGCTTTCCTGCTGAGGGTGCGGGCCAATGGCTTCATGGTGGTGCTCCCCGACTTGCCGGCCGTGCGGGATTACGTCGAGGGCCTTCTCAACGAAGACGGCGACAGGGTGGCTCTTACTATGAGGGAGCAAGTCCAGGTGGAGACTGTTCGGGGCCGCCACCTTGGTCCTGGAGCTGCTCTGCTGGCGGACTTTCCTTGGAGCAGTTGCGGCTACTTTGTCCGTTCGCTGCGCGGCCTGCCCGATCGAGCTTCCCGTGTTCTCTCGGTGTCGGTCGGCGCCGTACCTGGCAGGCCTATGTCACAAGATGCTTTGGACACTGCTGCAAGGTGGGTGGAACGCTTAGATCCGGACACCGCCCAGGAGTACTGGGAAAGCGCACAGGAGGTCGATCTCGAGGCGGATGTCGACGGGGAGCCCATGGACGAACTGGCGGAGGAGGAGCCGGCGCAACCGGCGCCAAACCGCGCTCTGGGATCGAGCCCTGCAGCCGCTCGGGCTTCCCAAGCTCCGCGGACTGGTGCCCAGCCTGGGGGCAATCTCTTCAACGGCGGCCGGGCGATGACGGATGCTGCAATGGCGAGGCTCCAGCGCTTAGCCGGTTCGGCTCCCGCTCGTGTTGGCCTGGTGGAGAGACAGCAGACGGCAGCTGCCGCCCCGGAGGAGGATCTCGCTCTCGAGGCGGAGTTCGGAGCCCTTCCGCCAGCCGATGTTCAGGATCCCGCCGAGGAGCTTCAGGCCACCACTATGCAGAGCATGTTGCTAGCCCAAATGCGGCAGAATGCCATCTTGCTGGAGAAGCTTGTGCACAAAGGCGGTGCTCTGGAAGATGTTCTCGGCGGCGGCTCGGGCAGCGGCGGCGACAGCTCCGGAGCCGGAATCAAGGGTCACTTGGCGAGGGAAGCTTTTCTGAAGCAGGTGTCGGATCTCAAGAGCGTCGCCAACAAGGTGCAAAACAGTGCACTTTTGGAGCTTGGGATGACAGAGCCGGAGCCTGGTCTGATGAGGGAGTTCGTGGAAAAACGGATCCCCCTGGCCGACCAAAAGGTTCTGCAACACGTCGCGGCCATAGCCTCCCACGGCTGGGAGCTCGGCTACCGATCGAAGAACGAGGAGCTCATGGGCTTCACCAGCCGGCTGCTGATGTTCGTGGAGCAGAGCGCCTTTGGATGGGGGAAAAACCCAGCTCGGGTACCTCCTCAGCGGCTTCCCGGATCCCACACCATTGGGTTTCATGAGCAGGCGAGCTCCGGGTTTGAAGAGCTTCTCAAGATTAGCTCCGGCTCAGTGGATGGCGGCGAACCTTGCTTACCTGAAGGACCTCGACTATGCCGAGACTCGCATAGCACAGCTTGGGAACAATCGGCAGCCGCCTCCGCAGAAGCCGCAGCCACCCGAAGTACCGAGCGAGGATGCCGAGGAGCCCGGCAAGCCACCTCGCCGGCGTCCGCCCCGACGCCCGAAGAACGATGCAAGCTAGGGGTTTCAGTGCATGTCGATGGGCCGCAGGCCACCGGTGAGAGTCGGGACAATCGTTTCTCTCCTAGTGGTTTGCAGCCTGACGGTGTACCTGATTTCAATCCTCAATGCACAGACGAGATTGATCCCCTTAATTTAGCCTCTTTGATTGTTTCTAAAAAACATGCCCTCGCAGAAGCCTGCACTGTTGAGTCTATGACCTCAGGTTGCCGTGGTCAGGATTTGTGGCCAGTCCCGCCACCCAGGTGGCGATGGACGGCTTGCACGCGCGGCTTTTGCCGCAAGCGCCGACGTCAGTTGCGACTCCGGGTCCGGACCCAGATGCTTCAGCTCGTAGTGTGCGCACTTAATTGGGAGAGTCTAGGACACCCCCTTAAGGCCCCACCCGCTGCTAGGATAGGCTTCCCGACCACCGCTGCCCAACAGCAAGTGCTTGATCGCCTGGAGTCGCATAGCTGGGCCTCTCAACTGCATGCCTCCTTCCTTCCCTACGAGCAACATAAGGCCCCCAAGCCCGACCGAGAGTTTGTTTCCAGTCCGGCCGACGGCGCCTGTGCACCGAAGCAGTTTCTGAACTTTCGAGCCGGGGGCCCGCTTCCTGTCGTGGCCGATCGTATCAAGTGGAAGTACGGTCCTAGCTTCGATCCCACTCCTTATCTCGAGCCTGTTGTGCAGAGGGCCTTTGCTGATCCGAGTTTGCTTCGACGGCCGAAACATGAATGGCCGGCCCTCGCCCCAGCTCGGCTCCACTGCAGCAAGAGTGAGCTTTTAAAGCTCGCCGAGAAGTGGGACGGTTTTGGAGCCGTCCGTGTCATGCCCGCGTGCGAGGTTGATTGGGAGGAAGCGGTAGGGTTGTTTTGTGTTGCCAAATCGGCCGTCAATGACAGACTGATAGTTAATCCCACGGTCAGCAACTCTAGGTCCTTTAGCATTTCTAGGTATTCAAAATCCTTGACACCGGGATCACTTTTGACCTTGCTGCATCTCGAGCCAGGCATCGGTTTCCGCTATTGCGCCGACGATCTTTCGGATTACTATTATTCCTTTAAGATTTCTGCTCTTCGGGCTGTGAAGAATAGCATCCGTTGCCGGTTCGAGCCAGAGGAAATTTCGCATCTCCGTGCGGCGCAGGGCTCTGTGTTGAGTGGGCCACAGGTGCTTTCACTTAATACTATGGCTATGGGCGACAGCCTTGCTGTGGAAGTGGGTCAGGGCGCTCACTACCAAGTCCTGCGGCAGCACGTGGGATCGCTAATACCTGAGGAGACGTTGCTCTATAGGCGAGCTGTTCCGAAAACCGACACAATCGAACTCCTTGCCATTGATGATCATGTGTCTCTTCAAAAGCTTCCGCTCGCCGATATGGCAAAGGAACCTACGCTCCGTGACAGCTTCATTTTTGCTGGGGCATCCGAGGCCCGCCACGTAGGGTTAAACCTTAACGCTGACAAGAAGCGTAGGAACTTGACGCGTGGTGTTATATCCTCGGTGCCGAACTTGATGGCGTTCTCGGTTGTGTGGGTCCGCCGAGGGACCGAACCTTGAGCCTCGCACTTCTCACGGTTGTGACCGCGAAAAGAGGGCACGCCACTCGTGAACTCATTGAGCGGATTTTAGGGTCTTGGGTCCATGCCTTGATGTTTCGTAGGCCCGTGTTCGCTGTGGTTGACAGTTTGTTCAAGGAGGGCTTAGGTCGAGCACGCAACATTGTTTTCCGCATTTCGAATCAGAGTAGGAATGAACTGATGATGCTTGCGGCGTTGGCTAGCACACTTGTGACAGACTTGAGGGCCACTGTTGATGACCGCGTTTACTGCGTGGACGCCTCGCCTCAGGGAGGTGCCGTTTGTGCTGCACGTGTCGGTTCAAAGGCCGCCTCGGAGATCTGGAGGCACGGCGAACTCAGGGGTTACCATACCCGTCTGGAGTCCGAAGTCTCGGCAGTACTTACAGAGAAAGGTATTCCACATGAGGGTTCGGATTTGTTCGGTGCCGACCAAAGGTTACCTGAGGACCTCCTTCAACAGCCCTCCCTTGATCCCCTAGTCCCTAGGCCCTTGCGCGAAGGACTCCTTTTCGACTTAGTCGTGGTTCAGTCCCATAAGTCCTCTTGGGGTTCTGCCTTTTCACACTTCGGGGTCAGGGTGCTGTTCAGTGAAGACCTCGGTTGTGCCGATGATGGCTCGCCTTGTGGACTGAGCGCTTCGCTAGCCCGTGAGCTCTGCACTCTCGCGCTGCGAGGCGTTGTGAGAGAGTGGCACAGCAGTTGTTTCCTGGGCACCTTCGGCACGCTACTGCGCCCAAGGAGGCGCTCGGCACTGCAACCCGAGGGCGCAAACGCCCCCGGCTCCCGAGTGGCCTGCTGCAAGGCGCCTGTGCTTCATCATGACCGTTGCACTTCGCTGCAACCAGTGGATCAATGTTGAGCAGCCTGCGTCGAGTTCTTTGTTGTGAGAGAGTGGCACAGCAGTTGTTTCCTGGGCACCTTCGGCACGCTACTGCGCCCAAGGAGGCGCTCGGCACTGCAACCCGAGGGCGCAAACGCCCCCGGCTCCCGAGTGGCCTGCTGCAAGGCGCCTGTGCTTCATCATGACCGTTGCACTTCGCTGCAACCAGTGGATCAATGTTGAGCAGCCTGCGTCGAGTTCTTTGTTTCGGCTAGCCTGCTTTCGAAACCTTGCTGTGCTGGGCTGCGTGCTGACGTCAGTCTGTTGGTGCTCTTTCGGGGCGCCCTTCAGCTCACCGAAGCGCTGGTTACACAACAAGCCGTGGCTGTGCAGTTTACAGTCGCGCTGCAGCTGCGAGTACTCGGGGCGGCACTGGCCCACTTCTGGTTCTTTCACTGAAAGCTCCCTCGTCGAGTTCGCGGCGCGCTGCAAGCCGAGCCTGGCACAAGTGTACGAGTCGGCGCCTTCTGTCGGTCAAGCCTTTGTCGATTTTGCGTTCATGATGCCACTTGGTTTGAGCGCAAGACTGCGCAGTGGGACCTTGTCTGCTTACCGCGGTCATCTGCCTCGCGTGCCTCTCAGCATGCGCCAGGAGACAGCTCGGAAGCTCGAGGTGCAGTCCTGCACCGAGCTACTCAGCTGCACCGGCGGAGTGACACCTTACCCGCCTCGCTCGTGGCACGAGGACCCAGAGTGGATCGGGGAATTGTGCAAGTCTTTGCCTTTCTCTGAGCTGTTTCGATACCGCTTCGTAAAGCCTGGGCACATAAACGTGAACGAAGCCAGGGTGTTTAAGAGTTGGCTTAAGTCGGTTGCTAGGTCTTCCCAGGGGATTCGTGCCACTGCCATTCTTGATAGTCGGGTTACCATAGGAGCCGCTGCGAAAGGGCGCTCTTCGAGCGGCGCCATCAGCCGAGTTCTTCAGGGTAGTCTGGGGTATGTTTTAGGTTCAGGGATCTACTACAGCCTTTTGCACTGCTACTCTCAGGACAACGTCGCGGATCCGCCCAGTCGCGACCGGGACGTGGAACCACCGACGCGCGCTGTACCGCGCTGGCTCGAGAAGCTGCTCAGCGGCGACAGCTCTGCCTTTGAGTCTGTCGTTGCTTCGTCTCGTGTGCCGAAGAACGCTGCAAGATGGCTTCGGTTCGTGCTTCTTTTAGCAGGTGACATCGAGCGCAACCCGGGCCCGAGAGCTGCACCTGTGCCACCCACTCCACGAGGACCTTTGGATTTGAGCGCTGGTTTTGCTTCGAGTACCTCGCACAAGATGAAGAAGAGCTTTAACTTGTTTCTGCTCTGGATAGCTGAACACGTCTTCGTGGAGCCGGATACCATCTTCACCACCGCTGAAGCGACTGCTACTGCCTTACGCGGTTTTGGCTTGCACCTCTACGAGAATGGATGGCCCCGCTACATTTTCGTGTTCGCCATCACTGCCGTTGCAGATCGCTATCCAGCTTTTCGAAACTTCCTCACACCAGCCTGGCAGATCGACAAGAAGTGGCAGAGAGCTGAGCCGGGCTCCTGCCGAGCCGTGCTGCCAGTCGCAGCCATTCGTGCTGCGGTCTCTTTAGGGCTCTTGTGGGGCTGGTTTCGTTGGACTGCTTTGCTGATTATAGGTTTTCTGGCAATGCTTCATCCAGGGGAGCTTTTGGCTCTTACACGGCGAGACTTGGTCTTCCCGGTCGATACTTTGTATCATACTGCGAGCCTCTTTGTACATTTGCGGAATCCGAAGACCTCGCGCTTTGCACGCCGTCAGCACGGGCGCATAGATGACCCGTCTGCTATACGGTTCATCTATTCGCTCGCGCACTCCTTGCGGATGGAGGATCGGCTATACCCAGCTTCTTTGCACAGCTTTCGCCGGCAGTGGAATGCCGTGATGGAACATCTGGGCCTCCCAAACCGGGCGATCGACCGCGGAGCGACACCCGGTGTCTTGCGCGGTTCAGGTGCAACCCACTTTTATCTGTGTACGGAAAATATCCCCCTCCTTGCCTGGAGAGGACGGTGGTCGCGCACAAAGACCCTCGAATATTATCTACAAGAAGTCGCGGCCCAGGTTCTTCTCAGCGAGATTTCCCCGGCCAGCAGAAGTCGCATCCGAGAGCTTGACCAGGCTGCAGACGATCTTCTGGACTTCTTTTCGGGTGCTCCGCAGTAACATAGGGTTGGAGGAAGTCGAAATGTACATTCTTCGATTCTGAACATAGTTCGGCGATGCCTGTGGCACCTGGCCGTTGAGAAGCTCCGACAGGCCGCAGCATCGGACAGCAGCTGCCTGCGCAGCTCCGGGACACTTGGTCACATGCAGGCAAAAGGGAGCGAGGGAGATGCCAAGTATCTCCAGAAGCGAATGCTCCGTGATGTGACTGCTCAAGTTCTCCCACCCACCCTCCCTCAGGGAGGAAGTCGAAATGTACATTCTTCGATTCTGAACATAGTTCGGCGGTGCCTGTGGCACCTGGCCGTTGAGAAGCTCCGACAGGCCGCAGCATCGGACAGCAGCTGCCTGCGCAGCTCCGGGACACTTGGTCACATGCAGGCAAAAGGGAGCGAGGGAGATAGTAATAGTAATAGTAATTGTAATAGCAATATTCATAGTAATAGTAATAGTAATAGTAATAGTAATAGTAATAGTAATAGTAATAGTAATAGTAATAGTAATAGTAATAGTAATAGTAATAGTCGTGACGTGCGGGTTGGGAGGGGTTCCCGCCCCCCAGGCCGGCGCCAGGAGGCGGGAGTGCCTCCGCCTCCTGGCGCCCATCGTCTCCTATCCGATCAGACATTTTCTACTTGTTCGAGTCAGTCGGTCATTATATGTTAGCCTCCTCAACTGTGCAATCATTCGATAACTATCCCCAGCAATCAGGCTGAGAGCGCACACGATAGAAGAGTAGGGCATTCTAAGATGTGGCATCATGTTTTTTCCCCTCCAACCATTACGGTTTGGAAAGTCGAATGATCGTATTCTGATGTCAGGCATTCTGGGGCAACAGAGACGGAATCTGAATAGCACTAGTTTTCATAACGGCTGTGTGCGATTTCACAAGATACTTTCTCAGCCCACGGGGAAGCTGATTATTACACTCGAGCGCAGCCCCTTTGGAACATAGATGACGCAATTGAGATGATTCTGACTCAATCTTGCAGTAACCATAGTTTTATTTTCAGGCTTCAGCAGTTTTTGCAGCTTTTATGAGCATCGTTAAGACATTTGGATCTAGGAGGTTGCCGTCTTTTCAGAAGTGTTTTCAGCTGCGATTAGCATCGTCAAAGACGTCTGGATCTAGGAGGTTGCAATGTTTGAAATCGTGCGATTGTTGCTCCTGGGCGGGAGACCTACTACTTCATGCAGCAGCGGCTACTGCGTTGCACGTCAGACACTCTTTTGGCTATGCTGCCTGACCCACGCATGCTGCGAGTCGTCGACAGAGAACATGGATATGCCACTTGGCCGTTGGTATAAACTGAAATCATGTATTCGTAGCATCGGGCCTGTTGTATGTGAATACGGTTTCTTGCAGTTTCCAAACTGGGGCTGCGCAGCAGCATTCTTGAAGGGGATTGGGCTCCTGTCTTGCAGACCTGACTTGGTAGTTCCAAGTTATACTTAACCCGTGCACAAGACAGACATACATGC
>CAJNDT010005923.1:135000-165000 GCA_905221615.1 Symbiodinium sp. CCMP2592
TTTGGTCATTCATTCATTTCGCCAGGACGCAACCAATTCTGGAATCCTGAAATGTTCCAAGCTTGCAGCACTGTTGTTGCAGACGGCTTATTTGTCTGTAAACGACGGCGATGATGGTGATGGGTTGTCCAAAGAGATATTGCGTGAGTGGAGGTTCGATGAGATTTTTGAGAGCATTATCCGCGTAGCAGATGTGTTGCCAGTGATAGATGGAACGTCTGAAGGGACAGTGAGTCAGACCTCGAAACAGCTGGAGAGCCTTGGATGCACCACGTGGAAGGGCATGT
This sequence comes from Symbiodinium sp. CCMP2592, assembly GCA_905221615.1. NCBI lineage: Eukaryota > Dinophyceae > Suessiales > Symbiodiniaceae > Symbiodinium > Symbiodinium sp. CCMP2592. The sequence continues at coordinate 135,288 of CAJNDT010005923.1, forward strand.
TACGTGGCAGCAACAAATAGCTTTTGTTCTCGGGTCATGCACTTGTGCACTTGTCGGATTTGCTCCTTCCGTTGCATGAGATTGATCAGCAATCATCGCTTCGGTTGACTGATACTAGTCTAGTAAGTTGGTTGGTGCAGCCTGATTCACTAATTTGTGGCCGGCTTGTGGCTACAATGGCCGCAACTCTGCGTAATTTATTTCTTTCTAATTCTTATAGCTGCCTTGGTTGACTCGTTTGCTGCTTGCTCGTTTATTTTCTACCTGCTTACTGGGCTCGAGATTTGAAAAGGATGTATTGATATATGATGACTATTGGTATCAGAAATACCCTGCTGTCCTGCAGTCCTGCGCTGCCTTGTCTTGCCACCCTCTCCTTGACTCCTTGCTACGGTTATTGCCGTTGCCGTTGCCATGTTGCCGGCTAGTCCAGCCTCCGACCTCCGACAAAAGCCCCAACATAAACGCCTCGCTCCTCAGCCTATTGCCAGTCCTATTGTCGATTGTCAGAACTTGAACCTTAGTGTCCAGTGTCCAGAGTGAACAGACAGACAGACAGCAACGAATACGACTAGCCCCGCAAACATTCCATATAATCATATCATATTAATCTAATTTATTTATTGGGCACTTATGCTTGGATCGGGACCGGGGTTCATACGGTCGACGGTCAAACTGTCAGACGTGTCGGACGAGCCGACGCTCAAAGCATCAGATCATCAGCGTTAGACAGCGTTAGAATGCAAGGTAAGGACCACTTCCAATCAGGTAGAATTCAGATCTCTCTTCAGGCAAGTTTCTGTTCAGGTGTGGACGTCGTTGTTTGTCTTCACGGCAGAATCTTTATTAATCATATCTATCGATACATATCATCATAGATCACTTTACTCAGATCCTCAAATGGTCTGATTGTGAATAGGGCAGCAGCAATAATGGCTGAGGCTGAGAACTATTGAATACTATACTGAGTACGAATAATTAACAGTTAACAATGATACGATAGGCCCTGCATCAAACGAATCGACACCCCCCCCCCCGCTCGCTGTCTCTGTCGCAGAGTTGAGTTTAGGTTTAGGTTTAGGATTAATTATTGCAGCAGCGCGAGAGAACACAAATCTGTGACGTTGCGTTCCTTAAGTAGGCCCAACCAACCAATGAATCTATTATCCCATATGTTACAGCCTCAAAATCTTAATTAGTTTTCGTTTACACCTTAGCACCTTCGCACTTAGACTTAGGACTTGCTATAGGCAACTTGTACTTGTCGACTTAAAGAAATCAGCAAACAGGGGTGTCGCTGCGGATACTCGACAACTCGACAATTATCCCGGTCCTGACCCGGTTCTGAGAACTCTGAGGCACCATGACATTGACACCTGCGTGACCTGGTTCGTAGCCACCACGGATGCAGGCTCGAACGAGGTGGGTGCACGCAGGATCATCCATGCAGAGCTCCTGGGCAATCCTCAGGTGTATTACTTTGACACAACCTGCCTGGAACACTCCCAGCACCTGGTATCATTGACAGCTCTCAAATGTGCGGATCGTCTCCTCAAAGGGGTACGTAGCTGGAAATATTATGCCAGCCTTGCCACATGTGCCACGGTATGCAGAGATTTGTGCAAGAAGATATTCGAACGCTGGTCAGAAGAGCACGGTGCGCAATCTGCTAAGAAACATGTTCGTACACTGTTTCCTAAAGCTTGTTCTGGCAGATGGACTGGTTGCGACAAGCCGGAGCAACGTTTCCTTCAATGTGGCCAATCAAAACTGTCGCCTATCCTTTCTGACGTCATCATGTCGAAGAATTCTAAAACTGATTCCAGCTCCCGGAAAGAAAAGGATCATGTCGACGAGCTGGCCATCGAGCAGCAGCAGGAGTACAGCGCAAAGATGGGACGATGGCGGCGTCAGGCCAAGCAGTGCTTGGAGGACAGATGCATCACCATGTACCGAGGGTTTCAAGGCTTCAGGGTTCCGGGGGTGTGTTGATGTGCTGCACGGGTGGGTAATTTGTGTACATCGCAGTACCATCTCATGACCATCTGAATGTGCGATCTGGGTTCTGATATTTATGCGCAGCGGGTTCGTCGTACAACTAGTTGTAAGCAGCTGCCACAATGGTTTGTGCATTATAGCTTTGAAATTTTAGTCAGTTAAACAGTGTAAGTTCAATAGTGTATATAGTCTATAGTCTATAGTCTATAGTATATAGTATATAGTATATAGTATATAGTATATAGTATATAGTATATAGTATATAGTATATAGTATATAGTATCTAGTATCTAGTATCTAGTATCTAGTATACAGTATCTAGTATATAGTATATAGTATATATTATATAGTATATAGTATATAGTATATAAAGGCTATACACACAGTACATATAGGCTATGCTGTATATAGTACAGTACAGTCACATTATATCGTCACGTCGTCACAGAGTCACATATCACATCATCACTATCACCATTTATCACCATCACCGTCACCATTCATCATGATTCATCATCTGAACTCAGTCTGAATGCCCAATTATTAGGCCCGTTATCAATCATCCATCATCAGGCATCAGGTATTACCAGTCATCTGGCATCAACATATATCATGAATCATCAGAATCATCTATGTTCATGAATTCATGAATCAACAACCTTGAACCATCATGAATTCATGAACATGTTGCTCGTCATCATCGAAATATCATCATCATCATCATCATCGTCACATCGTCATATCGGCATCTCATAATCATCATCAGAAACAGGCGGTCAGGACTCAGGACCCAAGCTTCAAGGCCATCTCATGCTGAAATGCCATGTAGCTATGCTGGATTGCTGGATTCCTATTGGAATTGGTATGCCATTGGGCCATTGAATCCATTGAACGAATTACTGAATCGGGGTCAGACCACCATGTGACTATGCGATCCATACCCCAGTGCTAATGCCAACGCACGGCTCAAGCACCAGGCACTGGTGCATAGACCGGTGTCGGGGTTGTCGGTATAGAATAGACGACTGACGACTGACTCGACTCAAATCCTAAAGTTACAGGAGGAGTGACAACACTAGGCAGATGCAGCTTCAACTGAATGGGTTGCAATGCAGTGCAGATCAGTGCAGGTGGGTTTGTTGGGCGACTTGGATCCACGTGCCGCCATGCATACACAGGCTACAGAGGATGAGGACGTGACCATGGACCTCGACACGGGGCTGCCGGAGGCTGCAGAGGATGAGGGCGTGAATGAGGACAATGACAACGACATGTCCGATGTGTCCGACGACATGGGCAGGGGGCTGCCAGATCTCCTGAGGATGCTAAGCTTGCGTAGACCCCGGCCAAGCGGACGTCCAACTCCGGCATGCAAAATGCGGGTGAGAAGTGGGTTGCGCTGCGCGGGCTGCTATGCTTTGAAGAGGCTGTGTTCGTGCCGTGGCCCGTCGATGGCGCCTCATATTGCGGCGGCAGATCGCAGACGCAGACGGCCGCGCTCCGACTTTGACTTTGACTCTGGCAGTGATTCTGTCGCCGAGCCAATGGGGTCGGAGGGTCCGCCACGGGGACCGCCACCGCCGAGGCCCATGAATGAGCCGCGGGAACCTCCTCCGCCGAGGCCCGTGAATGAGCCGCGGGGTCCGCCGCCGAGGGTCGTGAATGGGCTTTCTGGGTCTGGGCACAGCTCTTCGTCGGAGTCGTCATCGTCATCGTCCTCTGACACTTCCGGTTTTTTCCCCGGCCCTGAAGTGAACTTGGAAGCTGGTCGGCTTGATGACGCGAAGAGAACTTTGAACACACTCTTCAGGATGGAACTTAATGCCGTGGTTCCGCCGCTGGCTCCGAGGTCTGTGGCAGGTCGACTTGGAGGATTGACAAGACGCATGCATCCGTTGCCTTGGCCCGCTCTGAAGCAGGAAGCTGCACTGCGCCTCACTGGATCTCGTCGTGAAGAGTGGAACAGGCATGTGTCGGAGTGGGAGCATGAAGCCGAGCATGAGAATGATCGATGATTCGATGATCGGGAGTCGTCGGCCGGTGCACAAGATGGAATTCAATCCCGTGGAAAAGCGGGGGTACAGTTGGCCGAGCTGCCCAGGAGTGCTTGCGGACTTGTGGTCTCAGAAGTGATCAGGAGTCAGGAGTCAAGTGGTCTCACCGTGTGAGTGCATGTGTGTCTGCGAACGCAGGGCAAACGACCGAGTCATGCCAGGATTGCGGCGTGGCATAAGGTGTAAGGTTAGTTTTCTCGCGGATTAGGCGGCTTAGTGCAGTTTAGTCCTTGAGTCGTTGAGATCAGGGTCAGTGTTCGCAGGGTTCCCATGACGCGATTCACGATCCAGAGTCGAGATGTATTGGGCGTTTCCGGCGTTTCCGAATTAGAGCCAGTCAGATTGATTCGTATTGAAACAACAAAGTAAGAAAGACTAGACACTAGAGTATAGTTAATATTGTTTTCAGGGTATATGTAGACGATAGACGGTAGGGACCCTTAAAACAACCAGGACTTAGATATGATAAGTCTAGACTTAGACTTAGAGCGCTGGTATTCGGCAGCCAGCAACAAGCTCGGCCCCCCACTAGACTAAACCCTCCAACGCAGCATCAGTGGCAAATCATGAAACTGTTTCGCAACCGGACCGTAGTGAGTCTAGGAGTCTAGGACAGGAACACTCTAGGAACTTCCACCCTAAAGTCGGCCATCAGCTGCAATGTTGAACATTGAAGGCTTGTGTCGCTAAGGCCCGGTACGCTTTTGATATTTGGTAAAGCAATAAAGCAATGGTGACGCAGACGCATGATTCATGAAAGGATCGATGGACTGGACCGATTTTACCGATTACGCAAAGAGTGTGTGAATGACCCCAGCGAATATAGTCAATTAGCTCGTAGTTGGTTCGTTGATTGATTCGTTGACTGTTGATAGGCCTGACGTGACGTGCCTGACGATTGCGCCTGTCTGACTGCCTCTGAGTCAACCTTATTAGCCAAGCAACCACACCCTAAACCCAAAACCCTAAGCTGAAACCCAAAACATGCCAAAACACTAAACTCTAACCAGCAGCAACCATCCTGTCGTGCAGGACCCTGTGTGGTGGCGATGCGTGGAAGCCATGCATCTATGCAGGCAGCCGCTGTCACATGTTTCGAATTTTCTCCATCAGCTCCAGGACACAGACAAGGACATGTCCCACATTGCTCAGTTGGTTCTGGGGAAGGCAGCCAATATTCGGGCTGAGTTTGACAGTTTGCACCAGTCAGACTGGCTGGCGACTTTATCCCGGGATCTCGAGGCAGATGATGCACAGTTCATTCGTAATTTTGCGATGCTTGACGTGATTGATCGGGTCACCTATGAATCTTCAGTATTTTTAGTCTTATTCACACCCTTCTATCGGTGACTATGTTTCTATGATTCTATGGTGCTAAGTTATGATTCAAGACTCACGACTATAAACCGAGGATTCAGAACGACATCGCTTTCTTGACAGTAGACTGTAGACATTCCGAGTCTGAATAAAATGTCATATATGCCTGGCATCTTTCGATGTTCCAATGGTTCACAATTCACGGGATCACTGCCGTTCAGGCTGCTTCCCCCCCACCGGTCCGTGGGTCGTGCTATTGATCTATTTCGTAGCCGCCTCCGACTCCTTATGGTCATGCTGGGCTGAACTGCTATGACCTACATGACTACGTGACTACATGACACTCATGTCATGAATTAATGTAGCCCCTGCCAATTCACAGCTGCCGCAGTTGCCAGTGTTCCATGTTCCCACCATTCAACCAATGCATTCATTTATTGTTTCATGCACTCATGTACTGTATTGGTTCATTCATTCATCCGTCCAATCATTCATTCACTCGTTCATTCAGTCAAGTATTCATGCCGTACCAGCAATGTCGTACCGTGACCGTCATATGCATGATGGATGTGTGACGCATTTATAAGGATGGATGCTCTTCTGCACAGCACGTCGGGCTATGACCGCAAGATCAGATGCCCACTGTTGCGTGATGATTACCAGTTGGCTGTATTGGTTCGCAAGAAGCCTCGCACATTCTGAGTCTTGACTCGACTGGCTCATAGACTCATAGAAGCAGCCGTGGGGCGAGGGTCAACGGCTTTCAATCAAATTGTAATGAATCCAAATACTAACTACCAACCCAGCCACTAGCTAAAACTGAGTAAGGCAGTAAGGCAACGGCTCAGTACCTGTAGTACACGCATCATTGAACCCCATAGGCCCATAGTCCCAGGTGCTGAACGACAAGAGCATGCCCGCCAAATCCTACGTGCTTCTGAGAACCAGCTGCATGTGAACGTTCGCAAGCTCCGGCTGAGTCCCATGTTCCACAAGGATCTGGCTTTCAGTGCATCTACTGGCTACTGTGGGGTGAGACTTTACGTGACTCTCCGTGGTGTGTTTGACATGATGCAAGCTGATGTCAGAGAATCAGAGAGACTGAACAAGATGCTCTCTCTCTTCGGGAAGCGTGTTCCCGGCGGATCAATGGACCTTTGCACATCTCGCCTTCAGCTGAAACACTTCCTGGGTGTTGGGGGCTACAGGCTGTCGGGTGGGCGCAAGTTTTCTGATATGAAACCGACTGCCCAGATGCTGCTCCGGGAGTGTTTGGCTGGTTGGCCATTGATTTCACAAGTGGAGACGGAAGGCCGTTTTGCTCCGGTAACGGCTCGGAGCGATGTGCTTTCTTTAGAGGAGGCAAAGAAGGTTCAGCACTCTGTGGACCCGAGTGGGCCGAGTGGACCCTGCTCAAAGATGACCGCTGCGCACATATGGGGTGTCGCAGTGAATTCAGAATTCAGGAAGTTCCTAGCAACGATTCCGCTCAAGGCTTCGGTGGGCCTGCCAGCAGTTGCCTTCCTACATGGGTCACCTCCAGAGCCTTCTGACCTTGATTCGTTCATTGCCGCGGCAGCCAAGGTGTTTCTGGTGAGCGACAAGGTCAGATCAACTCTGCACCTAGCAGCTTGCGACCGGACATCCCCAACAGAGTACGCTGTGCGATCGCCATTGAAATTCATTGGAAGCCATGATATCTTCACTGGGTTGTACGAGTCGGTCAAAGACAAACACCGTGAAGTAACAGTGGTGTTGTTGCAGGTCAGAGTTCTTCAAGATTCTTGGTTGGGATTAGTGGGTTTGATTTCTGATTTTGTGGCATTTGTGGTAGCATATAAGAGTCTATTACTATTACCATGCAGTTTCAGTGCGGATGTAGATTAGTAGATGTAGCCGTCGTGCATCTGCGCCACCCGTATTCACAGCCACCTCACTGCCACTGACTTACGACTTACGACTACAACATCGACTTCAATCAAGTCACTATCCAGACTTTATCCAGTCAATATTGTATTTGCCAGAAAACCGTTCGACTCAGTATTAATTATTAAAATGTATAAAAAGTAACATCAGTCATATATATATATATGTAGTGTTACACACTTGTATTCATTAAATTCAGTAAACTTACCGTCTTTGGAACATATTTAACCTCACCATATTTTCATATATTATATAGATACCCACCTCATCTATAGCTCCTCAGCTCGTGTCGTTGATCTGCAGACGAGTCAGACGAGTCGCTCATGTGGCTCACGATCGGTCAGGGTCAGGGTTGGGGTCTTGAGTCAAAAGTCTAGGTATGCGGGTCCGGGTTAGGGTCAGTCAGGGTTGGGATTTGGCTTTCCACTATTTTTTGTCATTTGTCTTCAGACTTATGAATGCTTGACCGGGTAGGTTAGTTGGTTAGCCGGTTAGCCGTATGACAGTATTGTTATTTCATATTGGGGTGTATGGCTTATTGCCGCTCGGATCTGTCGTCTCATGATGATTTTCTTAGGTATTAGTTTCAGCGGCAAAATCGAGATAAAAGAATCATGCCATGTCTTACCATATCATACAACCATCATTTCCGAACCCAAGCCTCAAATTCGCGAATTTGACGCATCCGTTGATTCGCTGATTCGTTCATGATCCATCTATTGATCCGTTCATATTTCATGTCATTCATATCACATCCATTCCATTCATCCATCGGTTCATCCGTCCTTCCATCCATCCGCTCATTCGTTTGTTCATATATTTCAATTATTCACTCGTGGGACTGGTGGGTTCACTGCTGCACAGCTTACACATTCATATTCCACCTCACATCAGATCCGTCCATTGTAATGAAGTCACTGACATCGACTGAAAACGGAATACACACTCGGTTGATTTGTTCACTCACTTTCACTCACTCCCGCACTCGCTCCCTTCGTTTCATTCCATCATTGGGTCGATTCATTCATTCATTCATTCATTCGTTCATTCATTCATTCGTACCGGTGTGTTTGTTGATTCATATAGTTTCATTCAAGTTCAGCCATTCATTGGGCAATTCATTGATTCACATTCATTCATTCATTCATTCATTCATCAGTTCAAGTAGTCACACATTTGCTAAGTCATTTACACATTCACTCACTCATGGATGCGCTTATGCATTATATACAGTCATGCACACATTCATCCGTTCATTTCTTGATTCATTCATTGGTTTGTGTTGTTGATCGTCATTGTCATCGTAACGTGTGACATAGGAATGCATGATGTGTGCACCCTAAGTAAGGCTGGCAGCCTGGAGCGGCTCATGGGGTCAGCTGCAATTGCCACGCGCATGAGACCGCCCGGCAAGAAAGTTTCTTCTAAACTAGATGCACTATCAACCGAATCAACCAGCGAGAAACCGAAGGTGTCGCAGAAACGTAAGATCGACGACAGTGACGACAAGATCGACAACGCCAGCATGCCCGGCGACTCCAACAAGACAAACCCAGCATTCGACCTCGCTTCAGCGACTGAGCTTTTTGGTCACCAATTTGCCCAACAGCTGATGAAGGAGCTTGAACCACATCAAGATGATGCGGACATGGACATGGACGACGATGACGACGATGGCGACCCTGACGCTAGCAGGGAAAGTCCCGAAATGGACAATCTAATGGAGTTGATGGAGCAGTATGAGGCCAACTCTGCTGTTCCCACGACACATCTCTCAGAGGATGAAGTTCTGCGTTTGGCTGTAGATGAGCAAATGCGTATGCGAACCCATGATGATTTTGACGAGGGCATCGAACGAGCGGCTGTGGCTAGCTAGATATCAGTCCCGGCAGTATGTATTGTTTGCGACTGGAGATTGTTTTTTTTCCCCAGTGTCGGATAGTCGGTAACCCATTCGGCCCATTCGTGCTCAGCCGCTGCTTGAAATCCAAAACTCTAAGGCTCGCGACGAAACCTTGGAGGATGCCAACACACAGAGGGAACAAGAGACCGTCGAACGTGCTTTGGCTGGAGGTGCAAAAGCCCGGGGACCATAATTTCTGCGTTTGGCAACTGAGTCCATGCAAGAAGCTTGGTTTGAAATGCATATTGACATATGGTTGTTTGTGCCCGCTGTTCTAAGTTCCAACTGTCTGTTGCGATCATAACCAATAACTCGATTATCTTGTTTTTGGCGTGATGCAGTGATGCCGTGTCAGCACTGCCGGATCGTGCGCATGCATCAAACTCGCGTCAAATTCGCGTTTCCCATTGGGCCCATTGGGCCATTGGATGTGACGTAGGGAAGAAAGGGTAAGGGAAGTAGTACATGATTCGGTGATAACCCAGTAGTAACTAGTAACGGTCAACGGTACACTGCCATTGTGCCGCACAGTGTACAGTAGAGATTATGTGCCTTGGTCGCAGCGTAGCCGAGCAGGAACCGTGATTCATGTGATTCATATGACTCATATGACTCATATGATATGAGTCATAATTCATATGCAGTGTCCTGGTGATCGACTGACTGTCGGTTGGGAATTTCGGTAGGGTGGGTCAGTTGAGAATAGTCTAGCCAGTCTAGTAGTATACAGGATAGTAGTATTGTTACTAGTTAGTCGCATCATATCATATTGGCATAATCATCGGACAAATAGCGACGGAACGGCACGGTAAGTTATGCTACCACTGCCATGGGCCATGAACCAGTTATCAGAATTCAGATTTCAACTGAACGAGTTGACAAATTGACGAAAGGAAATCTCGTTGTTACTTGTTCTTAGTGGCGTGTCGTGTACTATCTGACTACCCGAGGAAGGTGCCCTGCCAGAGGAGGCATTACTTGAGGCGTCGCTGCAAAGTACTGAAATTCTTGGCAACATAGCACCGGATGAAGCGCAGTACGTCGGGCGGCAAGATGCGACCGTACCTGTCCCCAGATTCATTGCTGAGTTCTTGAAGCAGCACGCCGGAGGTAACGACAGGGCACCTGAACTGGCGGCCTGTTTGCAACAATGGCAGTCGGAGGCCACTTTGGCTGCTGAAGCTTTGGACAAGGCACACACGTCACGGCAGCAGAACCACCCCAATCAAAACCTGGCACTGGTTCGGCTTCCATCGCGCCAAAATCAGGATGGGCTTGCGTCTTGCCTTGCATTCATTTTCATTAATCTCACTATCCATTACCACATAAGAATGCTACTGATGTTTGATGTCGTTGTGGTGGTGGGTAGTGGCAGTGAACCATGTATTCTGTATTCATGTATTGGGACCTGGGTCGCATCAGTGTCCGGAGTCATCGAGTCATCTACCCGGTCCTTCTATAGAGCGTATATAGGCTAGTAGTCGATAGTAGTCGAATAGTTTGCCGTCTGTAGTACAGTCTAGTGCGGTGGACATAGCGAATGGTATGGTAGTTCATGCGGTTCATGCAGTGTTTCATTGATGTTGTCGTGATCGACATCGTAGAACTTATAGTTGTGACAAGTCGCGACATGAATTAACCACAACCGACGGTTGTGGTTAAATCAGGTCAGGTAAGGTTTATTATTTACAGGGGTTTGGGGTCATAGTCGATGTTATTGTAAACTCTACATTGTACAATTGTACACTGACTGTAAGTCATCTGTCTATACCTACAGCTGTGGCTGCTGTGGCTGTATCGTCGGCTTCAGCCGTGACTTCAACGGATTCACCAGCTTCACTTCACCGTCTCAACTTTCTTAACTTCTGTGTACGTGTACGGGTGTACGGGCGCTACTCTACGACTACTGATATTATGATATCTGATATACTGTACTCTGCGTCCCAGAGTTCCCCGCCAGGAGGAGTGGGATGTGCAGTTCATACATTGGCAGATGCCTGGCCAAACGGGAAGACCAGTGGAGCTAGATGACCAGAATAGAGTGAAAGCCCTTGTGTGCGTTGGCAGGAATCAATTTGCCCGTGACATGGGACCTAAATCAGGGGCGCAGATCCTGGACCCTGATGTTGGGGTGCGCATGAAAAGGGGCAAAGGCTTTCAAATGTGGGAACGTCCGACTATGCCCGCGGACAAGGTCCGCCTTCAGGAAATGTGTTTGTCGGCGTCGTTTGCTTCGGTAACAAACATTTCGCTTAGGAGTGTGTTGCCCTATAATCCTGTAGATGAGCTGTTTGCCACATGATTTTGTATAGTATGGAACAAATGTTCCACTGTGGTGTTTAGGCTCAAGGGACGCACCCAAGACAGCCGTGCGCCCGAGGAAAAGTGAAGTGCGAATATCTGTGTGAAGTGAAAGGGTCCGGAACGTACCCGTAAAGCGTTTTATGGTAGCGGAGCTGAAGGCCAGGACCTTCGGCTGAAGAAGAGCCCAATACAAGGAGAAAAGAGCCTTGGGCCCCAGTGTCACGGAAAGTGAAGGAAAGGAAAGTTGAATGGCCACGCCAAGTCCAGCTGGAGACGCGGATTTGCCTGTGTCCCCTGGTCACGGTGGTCAAGGAGGAGATACACCAAGTGATACGCCAATGGCGATGCCTGCACCAGATGGAGTTGCAGGAGGATCCCTTCAGGCCCTGATAGGGAACCTGTCGGCAGCAGCGCAAGCTTTGGCAAGTGCTGCAGGTACAGGAAGTACCAGAAGTTACGACTCTGCAGCTAAGCTGGTGAAGAGTCCGGATGTGTTCGCTCCAAAGAATTTGGAGGAGGAAGTTTCACAGTGGCCAGATTGGAGTTTCAGTTTCAAAGTGTTTGTGGGATTCATTGATCCCACTTATGCAGAAGAGTTGAAGAAAGTGGAGCTGGCACCACCAAATCCAGCAGATTATACAGTTGGTGAAAGAGAGCGAAGTACAAAGCTGTATGCGATTTTGGCCTCGTATCTTAGGAACAGGCCATTGAAGTTATTGAAGTCAGAAGGAAGTCCAGATGGATATTCTGTCTGGAGGAGACTGTTTGAAGAGTTGGAGCCGTCAAGCCGAACAAGAGGGCTGGCAATGGCTCAAGCTCTAGTGAGCTTTCCCCAGATGACGAAGGGGACTTCTATCTTAGACTATCTGCTTACCTACGAAAAACTGGTGGCAGAATACGAAAAACTGTCCGAGGGAAAACCCTACGATGAGAATTTGAAAATCGGAACAGTACTCAAAGGTTTGCCAAATGAGTTGAGGAAACATATCCTGATAGGATTGACCCCTACGACGAAGTACGCAGACATCAGGAAGAAGTTGCTTGAGTATGAAAGAAGTACCCAATCGTGGAATGCGGAGAACATTTTGCAGTCTTTCAACATGGAAAGCGCAACGAAGAGTACACCCTACAATGGGCCACAACCAATGGATATTGATCGAGTGAAAGGAAAAGGAAAAGACAAAGGAAAAGGAAAAGGTCACGACAACAAAGGAAAAGGAGGAAAAGGGTACAACAACAAAGGAAAAGGAAAAGGATACGACAACAAAGGGAAAGGAAAAGGAAAAGGATACGACAACAAAGGAAAAGGAAAAGGTGGTTATAGAAATGCACGAGCAGTGGACGCTGGTGGCTACGGGAAAGGAAAGTTCATAGGAGAATGCCACATATGCGGAAAGACAGGACACAAAGCAGCTGATTGCTGGCAGAATCAAGGAAAAGGAAAAGGAGGTAAAGGCAAAGTGAGACAGGTAGAAGAAGAGGAAGGAACCCATCAAGGAGATCACGAGAAGAGTTCCTCTAGCAATGCCCCTCCTGCGAAGAATGAGACTGGTCAAGTGAGGCAGATCACAGCTGAAGCAGCGCGCCAAGCAAGAAGAGTAGAGATGACACAAGAGTGGAACGATGAGGATGAAGAGCTCAACTTTGTGAGATTGTGTCAAGAGTTTGAAGGTTTGGTTCAAGGAGAGCTGAGAAGAGTTGAGGAGTTTGATATCTCTTCGAGCGATGAAGTGGAAGAGATCGAGGAAGAACCGACTGATGGTTTGATGGAGTGGTACCAAGGATGGTGGTTCTTGGAAACAGAAGTTGAAAGAAGTGTGAGAATGGTTTCTGAAGGAGATGATGTGAGAAGAGCAGCAAGAGAAGTGGATGCATGTGAGGTAGTGCTCGACAGTGGAGCTGACTGCCATGTGTTGCCTATGGATTGGGCAGAAAAAGTCGGAGAAACTTCGAACTTTGAGTACCATCTGAAAGATGCGCAAGGGAAGGTGATCCCAACGTTGCCTGTGAGGCAGAATGTGACGTTTGTTTTCACAAAGGAGTCTGGAAAGAAGTTGAAGATCACTGACAGTGCTGTCTGCGGCAATGTCACCCAACCTTTGTTTGCGGTAGGAAAGATGTGGAAGCTAGGTTGGGGTACGGTGAATGAAGATGGAAGATTGTGGTTGAAGAAAGGAAGTGTTCGGATACCGATATACTTCAAAAGGAATTCCTCAATGGCGAGGATGTGTATACGGAGACTTGAAGGAGAAGAGATGACGGTACAGCCTGTGAGGCTGGAGCGAGAACTGAAGAATGAGTTGAAGAGCAAAGAAGATGAAGATGGTTGGTTTGTGCTAAATGACGGCACGCCTGCAAGGTTTGATTGGTTTATGGGGAAGACGTTTGACCCAACGGGTCAGTTCCCTAATAGACTTTATGAGGGAGCAGGAGATGAAGGCGATTATTTTCCTTATAGGACAACCTTGCTAGGAAAGATGAAAAGAAGTGGAGAAAGGGTGTTGAATGAAGTGGATTGGAAGAGTATGGATTTCTTTGAGTGTACGGAGATCTGGAAGGATCGCGAAAGAGTGCAACTCGGGGCGAGTCCTCAAGCGAGGTTTGAGGTGATGGTCACCTTGTTGGAAAAAGGATTGAAGGAACCGAGTGACTATGGGTTGCTCACGAATTTGGAAGAGCTTGAAAGAGAACTGGCACAAGAAGGAGTGCCAATGGAGGTCACAGGTACCTCCTCAAGTTCAAAAGACAAAAAGGAAAGTGAGAAAGAGGAACCGAAGAGAGGAGTTCCAGTGATTGGTGAAGATGAGGAAGAAGTGATGGTGATTGGACCAATGAAGTTGACACGCCAGAGTGAGTTGAAGGAGATGAAAGCGGCGTGCAAGTATCTGCATATCTCGAAGAATGGATCGAAAGAGATTTTGTGGAAAAGATTGAAGAAAGAGGTTGCGCTGAGCAAAGTGAAAGCGCAAGCCCAAATCTCTGAGGATATCAGAAAGGAGTTTGAGAGAGAACCGATTCCAGAGGCTCTGCCTGCTTTGCCGAGCCCGGAAGAGATTGAAGCGCATGAGTTAACGCATTTGCCGAGAGCGCCCTGGTGTGAAGCATGCCAGGCAGCAAAGAGCAGAGAAGACAACTTTGAAGAGACGAAGGAGAAAGCGCAGCGACCCGTGTTTAGCTTGGACTTTATGTTCACGGGAACACAAGGAGATGAAAAGGAGAGAGATCCGCTTGCTATTCAGCTTGCGGGTGTTGACAACGACACGAAGTTCCTGATAGCTATTGCGGTGCCAACGAAAGGAGGAGATGCGGTGATAAACCACGCAGTGAGTGAAGTGGTAAGAGTGTTAGCCCTTTTGGGTTACGCTGAAGTGGTGATTAGAACGGATACCGAGCCAGTGATGATTGCCATCAGGAGAGGAGTTCAAGTGGCAAGAACAAGACAAGGTTTGAAGACGGAGTTGCAAGATGCCACGCCTGATGAGCATCAAGGGTTGCCTGTGGAAAGGTATATCCAAACTGTGAGGAACCTTGCGAAGACGTTGTTGGCAACGGTGGAGCAACGAAGTGGAACGGCCATCGGATCTGATGTCCCGCTTTATAGCTGGGCGTACAGACATGCAGCATGGCTGCACAACAGGTTTCATGTTGGAAGAGATGGCAGAACTGCGTTTGAAGCGACAGTGGACCGAACGTACAAAGGGAAGCTGGCCCCGTTCGGGTCAGCAGTGTTTGGAAAAGCAGTGCCAAAGACCAAAGAGAAAGGAGAACCTTGGGAGAAAGGAGTCTTTCTTGGGAAGGACTACGCGAGCAATCTGAACTTGATTGGCACAGGTAGAGGAGTGATCAAAGCGAGGACAATGAGAAGATGTGCTGAGGCATATCAGCCGGAGCTTTTGCAACTTTCGGTTGGAGCTCCATGGGATCATCAGCTGAAGGCTTTGAGATTTAAGAAGAAGAGAATTGTGCCTATTGATGATGGGCCAGGACTGCCACGATTGGCGGTGGAAGCTGATAAAAGAGTAGAAGAAGAAAAGAGAAGCGAGCCTTCGCCGCCGAGCGACCGTCAAGGGAGCTCAAGTTCTTCTAGCAAGAGTTCGTCGCTGTCTGGAGCAACGCCAGAAGCAATGGACGACGAGAGCGATGACGATGACGATGATCCAGGAGAGGTGAGAACAAAGAGAAAAGCAGAAGATGAATTGGTGCCCGATGAAATGACGTTGGAAGAGTTTCAAAGAGAAGTTGCAAAGAGGAATGCAGAAGAAGAAGGAGAAGGGTCACCAAAGAAAGAACCAAGAGTAGACGAAGGAACTGGAGAGGTAGAAGAAAGAGTTGAAAAGGTGCCGAGACTGGGAGACGAAGCACGAGGAAGCGCGGCACGAGTGGAATACCACATTCGGAGATTCGCCAAGAGCGAGGATCCCGAAGAGCATGGAGATGAATATGTTGATCTCGACGAGACACAGCTGTTTCTGGAAGAAAGTCGAGAGTTCCAGAGCAAGTGGAACGAGAAGGTGTGTGAGACAGAAGAGGACCTAACGGTTACTTGGTCTCACGAGTATGATGATGGGCCACCAAAGTTGGAAGATGAAGATTTGGAAAAGGTGGACCTGAAAGCGGAGAGAACAGAAATCGAAAGACTATTGGAGATGAAAGTTCTCAAAGAAGTGGAACTGGATGAGAATGGAGAGTTAAAGAAAGGACCGAATGGAGAAGAACCAAAGAGACTCAGTACAAAGTACGTGTTGGATTGGAGGCATAGGGACCTCCAATGGAAGAGGCGAGCCCGCCTAGTGGCGCGGGAGTACAAGTGGCTGACGGACTACGATCTCTCAGCGCTATACTCACCCACGAGTATTGGTTCGAGCATCAAGCTGTTATCAGCTTTGTGTGCGAGTTCAAGAGACTACGAGATGATCTCGATAGACATTTCGGACGCGTACCTTCAGGTGCCACAGAAGGAGTACACGGTTGTGAGTTTAGGAGGAAAGTGGTACCAGCTGCAGTACACCCTGCCGGGACAACGAACAGGAAGCAGTGATTGGTTTGAGCACTTACGAGAAATCCTGGAGAAAGAGAAGATGGTTTCCGATGTGGGGTTACCAAGTTTCTTCTACAAGTTTTCAGAGAACCCAGGAGAAGGTGGAACGCTGATGAGTACACATGTGGATGATTTGGAAGTGTTTGGAAAACCAAAGGAGAACCAAGCGGTGGTTGATCTGCTGCTGAAGCACAAGTTGAAGATAAAGCTGGAAGGACCAGTGAAGGTTGGAGAAGGAAAGTGTACTTTCTTGAAGAGGACGTTCTTAGGAACGAAAGAAGGAATAGAGATCAGGATGGACGGCAAGTATCTTGAGAAGTTGGAAGAGATTTTAGGTTTGGGAAAAGCCCTGCCGAAGAAGTTGCCGTTTCCAATGGATTACGGAAGATCGTTGAAGGACGATACGCCCTTGGATGCAGATGAACATCATCTGTATAGATCCTGTGTAGGAATCCTACTGTACATGACACCGGAGAGACCTGATTTGGGATTCGCTACGAAGTGGTTGTCTGGGAAGTTGGCAGCGCCAACGCGAGGAGACTTAGCAGTGCTTAGGCACGTGGCAAAGTATGTCAAAGCGACAGCCCACTACGTGATAGAACACAAAGAGGCATATCCTGGAAAGAGTTTTCTAGATCCAAGTGATAAGAGAACTGAGAATGCCTACAAAGATGTTTTTACGGCAAAGAGTTTGATCGAGGTAGTGACCGACGCCGACTGGGCGACCGATCGTGAGAATAGGCAGTCAACGAGCTGCGTGTTGATTTTCGTGAACAGTAACATCGTTTACTTTCACGCGAGAAAGCAAAAAGCGACGGCTTTGAGCAGCTGCGAAAGCGAACTGGTGGCAGCTGTTGGAGGTTTGAGTGAAGGAGTTTTTCTACAGAACCTGCTGCACAGAGTTCTAGGGATTAGGCCGGAGATGGTGATTAGGATGGATTCTAGCAGTGCTAGGTCTATTCTCATGAAGAAAGGCCTAGGAAGAACGAGGCACATTGATGCAGGACTGCTTTGGGTTCAAAGGCTTACTTCTGTAGGTCTTCAAGTGAAAGCGATAGCTGGGAAGGAGAACCCTGCAGATGTAGGGACAAAGGCTTTGTCGAGGAACGCTGTTGTGAAGTGTTTGGAGAGAATCGGTGTGAAAACTGGGGAAGAGAGTGAAGAGGTCAGGATAGCAAGTGACTTCAAGATCCCTACGAAGTATCTGAGAAGACTTGTGATGATGATGATGGTTCAGCAGTGTGATGGACTAAGAGAGCAAAGCAGTAGAAGCAGTGAAGGTGGAAACCTTGGTTTGGTGATGATGGTGATGATGATGACACTGGTTGTTATCATGGCTTGCAACGGTAGCTTGTGGAAGAGTCTGGTTGGAAGTGTTGAATGCATGCTTTGTTCCGCCGCTGCCGTTTTTGACTCAAGGAAGAAAGTGAAAAGAGAGGAAGTGAAAAGAAAAGAAGTGAGGAGAAAAGAAGTAGAAGAAAAAGAAGAAGTGAAAAAGATGGCCGACGACGCGGCCCTCAAGACAATGATCAGTGACGAATGCCGAAGCATAGAGTCCGTAACCCTCTGCGAAAGAGAGCTCAAAAAGGAGCGAGAGAGGAGATTAACCCTGGATGCCCTATGGCCCGAAGTGCAACGCCTCAACCAAAAGTATGAGCCTAAAGAGGCGGCCCCGTCAGAAGCTGCAAAGACGGAGGTTAAAGTGCCTGAAGAGTTCAAGAAAACAGCCGAGGAATTGGCTGGAGAGGCACAGGGAAGCAAAGGAAGTGCCGAAGGAAGCCAGGCACAGGTTATGGAAGATAGAGTGAGCGAACTGAGGCAGAAAGCCTTGGATGCTTCCGAGAAGGCGAAGGGGCCAGAAGGAAAGGGCAAACGAAGCCGCAGAGAAGGCGAAGGAAACAAAAGAAGAAGAAGAGAAAAAGAAAGAGAAAGAAGAGGAGGAGCAAGAAGCCTCCGAAAGCGAGGAGAAAGTGAGTTCGGAGAAAGAAGAGGAAGAGCAAAGCTCCGAAAAAGAGGAAGAGAAAAAGAGAGGCGAAAAGAGAAAGAAAGAGTCTGAGTCGAGTGATGATGAATACAAAGAGATCATGGACAAGATGGCAAAGAAGTCAGTTCTGGAAGAGGAGAAGAAAGTGCAGGACCTGCTTGGGCAGATGCGAGTTCTGCAGGAGAAAGTGGATGAAAAGAGAAAGAAATTCACGATTTATAGTGACTTGTATACGTACAAGCAAAAGCAGAAGAAGATCAAGGAGGAAGAAAGAGACAGGTTGATTGCAAAAGAGATAGAGGTGAAGGAAGAGCTGAAGCGGGTAGCGGACGAAGCGTTCGTTGCCAAAGAGTCCATAGAGAAACAACTGGACAAGCTAAGAGCCGAAGAGGAGGAACAGGAAAATGAGGCTACATTGATAATGGACGCAGAGTCCGCCCTGCAAAAAGAGATGGACCAATTGAGGCCGAAACTCCATACTGCACTGGAGGAGTTGAAGGCAAAAAGGAAGGAACTGCAGGTTCCAGCGGGTGGACTGCTTCAGGGCGAAGCTGAGCAAAAGCTGAAAGAGATGGAGAGCAAGAGGATCAAAGAGATTAAAGAGCTCCAAGAAACGAAAGAAAAGGAGATCAAAGAAGAGATAAACAAAAAGGATAAAGAGATCAAGGAGCTAAAAGAGGCAAAGGACAAAGAGATTGGAGAATTGAATGAAGAAGTGAGAAAGCTGAAAAAGCGCAAAAGCAGTGCTGGGTCGACGCAAGGCCCACCGAATGAGGATGCAGAGAAGATGAAAGAGGAGCGCAAGAAAATGCGCGAGACTATCAAGGAGCTTGGAAAGAACAACAAGGCCCTCGAAGATGAGCTCCAGGTGCTTAAAGAGGAAAGCCGGATCAACGAAGATCCTGATGCGCAAAGCCAGGCAATGGTTTGCGCGGTATGTTCGCGTTTCGGACATGGTTCCGAAACGTGTTGGGATGCCGATTACAATTATACTGCCTCAGGGCAGTATGCCCCAAAGATGCAAAGGGAAGAGATGAGTAAGGAACAGTTCCAATCCTGGTACAAGAAGAACGAATTGATAATTCGAAGAGCATACGCGAACAGGTTGGAGACAAACAAGAAAAAGTACCGCACAGACAATGCGGAGAAGGGCAAAGGAAAGAAAGCCCAGCAAAAGAACAGCTAAAGGAGAAAAGGAGAGAAGAGAAGAAAGAAAGACCAAACCGGAGGTCTATAAAGAAAAAGGGAATCTGAAGGCTGAAAAGCCCAGAGGGGGAACTTCGTTCCCAAACGAGGAAAGAGTTTTCTGAAAGTTGTACGACAACTGCACCACGAGAAGCCGAAGAGTTTCTTCACGAGGAGAGTTTAAAGAGTTTGAAGAGTTTGTGGCTTTGGGCCACCACGAGTTCTTTTGAGGCTGAAAGGGCCAAAGAAGTGAACGAGTTTGAGAGCGGCCAGTAGGAGTAGCTCTGTTTCACTCGTCTCACACCACGACAAAAAGCGAGTGCACAACGAGTGTTTCAAAAGGAGGAAAGTGCGACTGTTTTGGGTTCGTTGCACCTCTAGGAGAGAAAAGGCAAAAGAGGATGCACGAAGAGGGGGTAACAAACATTTCGCTTAGGAGTGTGTTGCCCTATAATCCTGTAGTTGAGCTGTTTGCCACATGATTTTGTATAGTATGGAACAAATGTTCCACTGTGGTGTTTAGGCTCAAGGGACGCACCCAAGACAGCCGTGCGCCCGAGGAAAAGTGAAGTGCGAATATCTGTGTGAAGTGAAAGGGTCCGGAACGTACCCGTAAAGCGTTTTATTCGGCGAGCCCCAGCTTGGAGCCAACGTGCGCCGTTTGCTCTGGCGCAGAGGGGCCAGCAGGCACGGATTTGATGCACTGCCCATTCTGCTTGCTGAACCCAGTCTGCAACAGCAGATGTGTTTGATCTTGGTCGGGTCGCTGTGTTAGATTCGGTGCGGAAGCTTAGATTGTAAATTGAAGCGTCCCCGGCAACGTCCCCAAATTCTCAAGTCATCCCCAGACACTGGCACACCACATGTGCCGACCTGTTCGGCGACCTCGTGACGTTTGTTCTTCAATCTCAAGGACACAGACGGTACACTGTACACTCTCTTTCGTGTATCTCAGTTTTTGCTTACGGCCAAAGTGTGTGCATTATTTGTTGTCATCACAGTATACACACACACACACACACACACACACGGGGACAGGACGGACTTCGCTGCCGGTCGTGAAGCTTGACACTGTGCCCGAGCCTTTATCGGTCAGGACCTGGGCAAATGACATGTTCGAACGTTCCAGTATGGCTCTCCGCATTTTGTTCCACAGACAGCGAAGTTTAGTTTGGGGGTTCTCAATTTAAGCAAAGAACTGGATAGTGTAACGTGCTTCACAGGGGACTAGGATAAGCTCGATTTAAGCTGTCTGTCGAGACTGTCGAGTGAGCGAGCCGTTTGCTGACCCACCGGCCCACCCTAAGTCCTGTCAAAGGTCAAAGCTAAAGCTTGACTCCAGGCCCTAAACCCCTATCCGATCCCTAACCCTGAACCCTAACCCTAAATCCTAAACTGTTGTCTCCGCTGTTCTGTGCAATGTGAGGCTGTTTTGTTCGAATTTCAACATCTTGATTGGTTTAACGCTCTTTGGGTGTTTCGGCGTTTGGAGTTTTCGCTGCTGTGGTTGTTTGGAATCAGTTGAGTTGAAAGTTCATGCAGTCTGTGTTCGCTCGTAATCGTAGTCGCAGTCTTGGCTTGTGATTACCTGTGGCCTGTGGCGCCTGTGGTGGTTCGCGGTTAGCGGTTGGTTTCGCAGGATGTGCTGCAAAGGCTGCGCCACAATTGCGACTGATGATCAGTCCAGTGCTCAGACATCAGGAGACCAGGCTTGTACACGATTACAAGATGTAAGTCACACATGAAGCCAGGCAAAGCATGACTCGCATGACTGTCAGTCTGCCCGTATGCTGGTGTTGCAAGCCAGCCTTGTAAAACCCTTGCAACGCCTCGCACCTCCTAGCGCCTCCTCAATCGAAAGTTTCTTTTGTTATCAATACCGAATCAATACCCCACACCCGCCCCTTCACACCAACGTTGGAACTCTCTTCTAAGGTCTGCAAGATCATCGTGGGAACCCAGGACCCGGGACCTAGTGCGAAGGATTTCAGTTTGGGCTTAAGGATTGATTGACGCCATTCAATGTCTGGAATTAGGCGGGTTCGGGTTTAGGGTTCAGGGTTTACTTGGGAGTGTCAATGACAATGACAGCTCATATGGGTCACACGACAGGGTTGAACATCAAAGCTGAAAGCCAACCTCTCTGTCGTCAAGCGGCCAATCCATCACAATCATCAGTCATCACAGCCAATACTAGTCGTCCTCTGCGGGGGCAGTCTAAACAATGTAACACTGTTGTGTTGCGCATATCAGTTGCTTTGAAGATTTCGATTTGCAGGCCGTGCATTTGCATGATACATAAACTCGCCGTGCAATAGTGGGATGGGCAACAGCTTGTAGCATCTTGTGTCGTGTTGACTGAAACTCGAGTATTGCTAGCCTGCGAACACCATGGCACCAAAGCGTGGTATTTATATTCCGTGTGTAACAAATGTGTATTGTAGTTTAGTAGTTTACTGTATTGTAACAGGGCCAATGTATTATTTCTACATTTGAATGTATTTTCGTCCACCTGGCATCGAGGTGGCCGATAACAACGTCCCCACAGCCCGCCCCTCTGGAAGCTGATTACGTCAACCCTGACCCTAAACCTTAAGCCCAACCCCGATTATCCATTATCAGCCTAGCAGTCACCAAACACAAACCACCACCAGCCAATCCTCATCATAGCCGAGCAGATGTGTCAAGGTTGCAGGGTTTTTGTGCTTCTGTGTGCTGTGGAACGTCACGTGTGCGCCGCATGCCACATGCAGTCGCAATAACGGAAAAGGAAGGTGTTTAAGTATACATGGCGTGTAGTAATCATACTAGTCTCCTACTTCTACTATGTAGTGTAGTGTGTAGTGTATGTGCAGAGGCAAAGGCGGCAAAGGCAGCCTTGCAACGCCTTGGACCTCCTAGCACGTACTCGTGTGGGGTGCAGTGTCATAAATCATAGACTGGCCAATTCGAAGTTGTCTTTTGTTATACTAGTACTCCATGACTGATCTGTACCAATACCCGGCCCGTACCCGCCCCTTCATAACGTTGGAACCCTCTTCTGAGGTCTGCAAGATCATCGTCGGCTGGTTAGGCTGATGCCGGATGCTCACTTGCGACAGAGGGTCAGGTGATCTTAAGATGTGTTTGGTCTCAGGCTCGTGCGAAGTTTAAGGATTAACTGAGGCCATTCGGAGTCGGGTCTGAGTTTAGGGTTCAGGTTCAGGGTTTACTTAGGAGTCACATCAATGAGAGCTCATATGGGTCACACGACAGGGTTGAACATCAAAGCCGAAAGCCAAGCTCTTTATCGTCAAACGACCAATCCATCACACCAATACTCACTAGTCGTCCTCCGCAGTCTAGACAATGTAACACTGTTATAATTCGCATATCAGTTGCCTTGAAGATTTCGATTTGCAGACCATGCATTTACACGATAAATAAACTCGCCATGGGATGGGCAACAGCTTGTAGCATCTTGTGTCACGTTGACTGAAACTCGAGTATTGCTAGCCTGCGAACACCATAACATCGAAGCGTGGTATTCATAACACTAAGCCCAATCACAATGATCAGTTATCAGCCTAGCAGTCACCAAACACCAACCAACCAATCCTCACCATAGCCAAGCAGATATGTTAGATGTGTCGTGTCAAGGTCGCAGGGATTCCGTGCTTCTATGTGCTGTGGAACGTCACGTGTGTGTGTGTGTGTGTGTCGCATGTCACATGCTGGCAGTCACAGTAACGGAAAGGTGTTCAGGTATACATACCGTGAAACAATCATACTAGTCTTCTACTTCTACTGTGTGGTGTAGTATATGTGCAAAGGCAGCCTACACACACTACACACACACACACACGCACGCTCAGCCGCACGCTTACTCACCCATAACCCATGTATACACTCGCACACACAGGTATGTGTCGGTATGTGTGCATAACGTCACACGCACACTCACATGTGGGCATTGCATTCATACTAACAAACGTACACACACACGCACATGCAGACACATTGCACAACATGTACACACCATTGTCAACGTGAAAATACATTAACACCGGCAAACCGGCAAGCCTGTGTGCAGCTGACACATTGATCAAGTAAGCTGCGCACGTAAAGCTGTAAAGGGCCGAAAAGCTTGGTCGGTTCGATCGGTCAACTTGATCAGCTTGATGGATTGATGGGTTATGTCTGCCCCTGTATGCCGCATGCCCGTATGCCGTCCGACAACAAGCATACATACCATCTCTCCACCAACAACAATTATTTCTGTCAAACTCCTACGATCCTGTGCATTTGGGGAAGTGAGGAGCGAGCAAGGAATTTTGGAATGGTGTTGCATTCGCCAGGCTTGTGGCTGTGGCAGCAGCATTGGTTTACATTTTTTTCCTCTGATGAGTCTGAGGAGGCGCCACGGGACAAGTTTCCGACGTGGGTTCGTGGATCTACAGGTTTTCAGGGTTGCGAACAGTTTCCCTTTCAAGAAGCATTCATTAAGTTTAACGGGGTGCACTTGTAGCCAGGAAGGTGTTGTTGTTGTTGAGCTGTACAAGGAGTGATCGGCTAAGTGTCGATGATTAGTAGATGAATTATAGTTGCCATTGCACTTAATTTCTGTTTACTGGATGCACTAATCAATGCTGATTTCTATGTGTAAATAAGCAATTTATTTACAAATTAACGAAAAAAACAGCATACATAAAATTTATTTTTTCCACTAAATCGACCATTCTGAAGGGAAGTGCCTCCCGGCACAGGTTTGGGTGCCAGGAGGCAGGTTCCCTGCAAAGAAAACTGCGCAGGGAACCAGGCTCTTGGCAGCAGGGAGGCTGGTTCCCGGCACACGGGTGCCAGGAGGCAGCTTCCAGGCAGCATCCTTGCTGCCGGGAGGCTGGTTCCCGGCACACGGGCTTGTGCCAGGAAGCACCTCCCCTCATATTGGGCGTTTTTTGAAAATTTTCACTATTGAATATTGTTGTGTTTTTTCATCAAACAAGTACGTTTTTGTGGTGTCTACTTAAGCAAATCAAGTGATGTTACGACACATGTTTTCGGGGACTAACCGGATTTGTTTCCGTCATAATTTGTTTTCCTTTCAGAATCAGTACAATTGTTTCCGTCCCGCTTGGTCTGAGTCTGGAAGCCTTTTGCTGGCCCACCCTAAGCCTGTCCAAGCTAAAGCTTAACTCCAATCCCTAAACCCCTAACCCTGAACCTTAACCCTGAATCCTAAACTGTTGATACCGTTGTCTCCGTTCTGTACAAAGTGTTGTCGTTTTGAGTTTGTTGTCTTGTTCGAAGTTCATGCAACATATTGATTGGTTTATAGTTTATTGCTGTTTGGGGTCTTCGCTGGTGCAATACATGATATTGTTTAATTCGTAGCCATTGCATTTCATTAACTTCAACTGATATTAATCCAGTTCTTATGTGCTGCATCTAGCATCTGCAGACCAGTAACACCTAGTCGTATACAACATTTTTTTTGTAAACACAATGCAAACACTACAAATTTAATCGTCCGAAGTAGATGTCAGATGCCATGGAAAGCTCGTCGGACTCTGTCAGTCAAGCCTCCTCAACACTGCAGTTTGGGCCATCTGATCTACAGGGCGACCGTGGTGTTGGTGTGTCAATATGCTTTGTGATTGATTTCGATTCTGATGCTGACGATCAGCACGATCGCGTTGCAGGCTCCCATGTTCGGCATGATGATACTGGTTCTGACTCGGATGTCGTCGTGGAAGCCACTGCTCATAGCGAACCTGAAACCATTGCTGCGTCAGATGATTATTGCGAATTCTCGAATTTGCGGGAGGCGCTAGACAATTTTGCTCGGCTGACAGGCATGGACTCACACAGGGGATCCGATCACTCGGAGAACGACATACAGGACGAGGCCGATGATGCTGCAGGTCCGGATCCTTCTTTGCCACCTTCGTCAATCCCATCTTCTAGCAGTGTCGTTAGCAGCGTACATGGCACAGCCTCGGATGCCGACTTGGACCATGCGGAGTCGGACCCAGATGACGTGGATACGAATCATGAGCCAGACACGGCAGACACGGCCACTGAAAGAGCTACTGAAGTATGCCGAGATGGCAGCAGTGTCGTATGTACCGAATGCATTGTGTACGGTCATTGCCCTGAGTGCGGCAGACGGTTGCGCCGTATGCGTGGTCGACTCGACGCAAACCGTGTGTCGTGGAAAAAAGCCTGGGCCCGAGTCCTGAATCATCTGCCACATGCTCACGTAGGTTGCTAGAAATCACGAGCAGCACAAGTCCTGTCACATCATATTGTCACATTGTATCTGTGCCCGGCTGACCTAATTGGTTCTGATTCTAACCCGTTCTAACCCTGCCATTGCTGATGCACTGCTGCCACCTTTGACTAGGCAGACTGTCGTCGAGTTCGACGAAGAAGGACAGGGTGCGGATTTGAGTTATGTCGGATGTCGGCGTGTTGGGCTGCAAGGTTAGACTGCCATACATGTCACACACCTTTCGGTCGTTGCAAAGACTAGTCACATAGATATGTGTTCGGGTTTCACAGTGATGTTGTGGGTCCGGGTTGAGTCCGATTGAGTGGCTGGCCAGTCCGACAGAAACATACCATGTTATCATGACTGATGTCGAGCCCAGAACCAACTCGATCATTGCTTCTAGGTGAATGTTGCTTCACTGATTTGTCGATCCAGGTTTTTGCATTCCGGCTACGAGTCACGAGCGCCAACTGAAGTCACTTGTGTTGCAGGCATTTGGCCCGAACGTTGAATTCGGATTTTGCTATTGCGGCATTGATTCGGAATTGATCGATTGATTGATATGCCATCGACGACGAAGGATACATCGAAGAAGCGACCCAGCTCGCGATCACCGAAGCCGGCAGCTTCTCCTGCAGCAAAATCAGTTGCTGGTGCTCGTGCTCGAGTGAGTTCTCCAGCCAAACCTGGTGTGTGCAGTGCCTCCCGCGACAGTCCCGATAGTCGTGGGTTGCTTGTGTCATCACCACACATAAACAGATTTGTGGCCCCCGTCATGCAGCGCAAAACTCATGAAGTTCGCAATTTCAATTGCAGGATACTCAAGAAGGGCTCCCCGTTCTTTCTTGTGGAACCAGGGTTGCAAGACTCGCGCGGCAAGGGCGTGTGGAAGATTGTTGCACGTGCTACATTCGAAGGAAACACGTTCGTCAAGGACGATGACATGATGTCAGAGGCCAATCGCAATAAACACAGATGCTCACCAGAGGAACTACAAAAGGTGAGAAAAACATGGAAGAATGACAAAGGAGGGTGCGTTCTTTGGGAGGTGAAGGTTGTGACCAAGCTTGTCCCGCCGAAGTACTTGGCGCCCAAAACTGGCGAGGATTGGTTCATTGTGTGATTGATTTACACTGCCTGGTTTGTCGCTACAATAATTCATCACAGGAGTCGGTAAGCCACCTCAGCCCACAGGCCCTTAAGCCATTTCAGTTTGTAAGCCGTAATCACCTGTTCATGTTCATGCATGCTCATGTTTCGACGTGTGGTTCTGCCTAGAATCCTAGAGTTTCATGGGGACCCCTTCTTCAGGAGATTTGGGCCCTGTTCAACATGAGTGATGCCGTTGATGACATCGATCTTGTACATGCATCAGTGCCTGCAAACAATAATGGTGTGGGTTTGGAGTCTGACGATCTGGAACAGGAGCTGGCAACAATCATGACACATGAATATCCTGAGCTTGCGGAGCTTGTGGTTCCGGCTTTGCATCCGACTTGTTTTGCGGACACGCTTGCGTGTTTGGAATCGTCACAGTCGGTGCGATCTTTGTCCACACCATCGGGTGCCACATCAGATGTGCCCGCACGAGCAAGTGGCGTCGAAGGGACTGGGACTTGTGCGAACGTCGCACAGCAGGACCATACATCCACACGGAATCCACACGTAGTGCAGGGTCAGGGTTATGTAGCATCAGTGGCAGTAGCTGCAGCTTGTCTCGTGCATTCGACTCGTGATCAAGTGTTCAAGAGATCATCACATACATATGTCCTTTATTGCACCTGTGCATGTGCCTTGAATTGAGCAGTGTGTCTCCCTCGCTTGCGTTCGAGCACGTGGTTGGCCCGGTATGTGTCGTAGGTTGTAAGTAGCAAAAGTTTAAGCAGCAGCTAACCGGTTCCTCTAGTTGGCGAATTGATAATTCAACAATCATTTTGCGAAGTTTTGCGGCATGAGTCATCATCAGGACCCTCACTTGCCTGAGTTGTCGGCCACGGGCTCAGCTGGCACGGCTGACGGTGCAGGAGCCGATGCGGAGGCCGTTGAACCGGTGACTACCGCTGTGGCCGCGGTAGCTGTGCCGATGCATAGACCAGATGGCGCAGACGGCGGTGCCATGTCTCCTACGGCTCCTACGATGGATATGGATATGGAAACGCCTGACCATGCGACTGCCACACCGGCAGACGGACCAGATGGCACCGACGGCGGTGCGATGACTTCGACTCCTACGGCTCCTACGGTGGATGTGGATATGGAAACGCTTGAACTTGACCATGTGACTGCCACACCGGCAAACGGACCAGATGGCACAGACGGCGGCGCCAAAACTCCCACGGCTACAGTGGATCCAGATCCGGAAAAGCCTGAGCATGTGACCACTCCGGCTGCGGCAGACGTGCAACATGAATCACATGGGCCAGTGCATAGCCCAGATGGCACCAACGGCGGTGCCGGTACTGTGGATCTGGAAAAAGCGGACAAAGCTGCACCGGATGCTTGCAGTAATCCTGCACATGTGTCACATGTAGTGAATGCGACTGCGTCAGCAAGGTTTGTTGATGCAGACACGGCCGTCAGAGGCTTGTCGCGTACCAGGCGGGTGGTCCACACACTCCCGGAGTGCTTCGACTTCTTCCGCCATGCTGTGGAAGAAGTTCTGGACTCAACACACATGGATCGTGGAACCAGTGAGAACTTTGCAGTTATTGATCCCGAAGACTTGGCTGCAAAAATTTCTGGGCTGACGATGTCATCTGCTTACTCGGGCGTGGGTGCTCCAGAAGCCGCACTGAGGCTTTTGCACCATGAGATGCAAACCACTTGCAAGCTCCCCCCGCCCCAGATCCTCTTCCAGGTCGAAGTGGACGATGCTTGCAGAAAGGAGTTACTGCTTGCTCATGGCTGTGCTGGTCGTGGTGCTGACGGCACCAGCTCCAGTGAGTGTTTGTTTGGTGACTTGAATGATTTCTGGTGTGAAGGGTTGAAGGATGTGATTGATCAGCTGCATAAATCACCGGACCTTGCCCTCGAAATCCTTGCACCTGCAGTGGCCAAAGGCACGGCCACGAAAGCTTGCTCCTATTGCTATCGTCACAAGAAGCATTGCTATTTGACAATGGCTAAGCTTCATGTAGCAGGGACTTCATGCATAGCGTATTCTTCGATGGGCAAACAGGGCGGCGTCAAAGATGCATCCATATTGCCGTTTTTGGCATGGGTTTCACAGCGTCTGCAGCTGGAAGAGCCTATGATCTGTCACGAGAACTCGACTCGCTTTCCGATCGACTTGCTGGTGCGATTCCTGGGGCATAAATATGTCGTTATGTCGGTGGACTCCAATGCGGCAGCGTTTGGTGGGGCGGCGAACCGCGAGCGAAAGTACACTTGGTCGTATCATCGCGGCAAGTGTCAACACCTCTTCACGCCCGGTCCTTTAGGCATGTTCGTGAGCCGCTTCCACCGACAATGCGCCATGAGCTTCCGAGAATACTTTTGCTTGCACCTGTGCTCCAAGGACGAGGCAGGACCGTCTCTCTATATCGACTCTCGACTCTAGACTCTATGTACTCTATCCCGCCCGGCCATCACTCCACGCCGACGACTGCCCCCCTGTACCTGTACAGACATAACACCCTCTCTCCCAGCCACATCCCTCTCTCCCCCTCTCAACTCTCAACTCTCTCTGACTCTCTGGATCTGGCCAGTCCATTCCACATCTCACCCTCTCGCTGTCATTGTGTGTGCATGT
>CAJNDT010005923.1:170000-176463 GCA_905221615.1 Symbiodinium sp. CCMP2592
CCAGTATCGAGTGAGTTCATCCCAGCTCCACGATTGAGTCAGAACTGGTGACGATGGTGACTTGACACATGCATACAATCATATAAACCCTTTGTGTCTGCAGTGCATTGCATGACCTCTCAAGGAGTGGACGGTGGACGGTCCGTGTTCAGTTCTCTGTCAGAAATGGTCCTGACAATTGTAGCACACTAAGCACACTGCACACCATTCATTCGGAGTTCGTCGAATTCGTATTGATTGGTCGGTTGTGGTGATATCGAAACGATACTGTAGTGATACCCAGTCCGTCCGTCCCTCCAGTCCTTCCATTGACCACCATACATCGACGAATCCGTCGATACACTTTTCACATCACATCGTCCACCCCGGCCATCAGCCATCATGTCGAAGAGGATGGCGTCCGAAAGCACCGGAGCCGGAGCATCCTCATCCTCGGCGAAACAGCCACGCATCAGTGATGGTTCAGCTGACCCGAGCGATCATGCTGATTTGAAAGACCTCGGCTTAGCTGACCTGAGAGGCCAGTTACTGACCGAGGAAGTCTTTAAGCGCTGGGGAGCTGGGACAGTCACACTGCCTTGGTTTGCTGGTGGCAATGCTGGCCTTCAAGGAGAACGAACCATCCGCCCAGATCCAGTCAATAGGCCGATCATGGAATCCCTAGCAGAAGCGTACTGCGACAGGATTTTGCAGAGCGGCCTGAACATTGACTGCTCAGGCAGGATTCGTTTGACTTGATTGAGAGTCGGTTCCGAAATCACTATATTGGATCTAATGACTCTATTGAATCTATTGAATCATTCATCGACTATTCGACTTAACCTAAGTCAGGGTTGATAGATCATTAGTAATCGACATAACTACTAGTAACACGGTAACACGTAACAAGTAGGGTGATCGAGTCGAGTCAAATGTCATAGTCATAGAGTCATAGAGTCATAGAGTCATAGTCATAGTCCTTGGGGCCTTGGGGTCATTTTTTGACTTTGTGACAGGCCGCGCATGGATGGTTTACGGTCCGAACGCGCAAACTGTGTACGCTATCACCTTCAACCATCGAAGCGAAGCTATGTACCGAGCGATCAAGAAGGACCCTTCGAACATCTTTGTGCAAAGAGCATTGTCATCCGGACTGGAGAATGTGCGTATGCTCAAGGCGGACACGCCTCCAGCAGTGCGTCGGGTGATGTGTTCCCTTCACAACGCTTTTCACGACGGTATGGGTGAGATGTTTATGAGTTTACTCGACAGTGCTGAAGAGCTAATGCGAGATTGGGAAGCCAAAATTTCAGGTCCTGGCGGAACAGGTTTGACAACCCGAAACAGCATGTATGATTCCTATTTGGAAGCGTTCCTATGGAAGGAGCGCAAAGCCCAAGGCTGGAGTGAAAGCCTCAACTACTTCAAAACGACAAACATCCTCAACAACTATCTCGTGAAGTACAGAGTGAAGGAGCCCTTTCGATCTTGGGCGAACGAGCACATGAATTTCGCGGACTTCAAGCTCAACAACAGGTTTGGCTCATGGGGCTCGTGCATAAACTGCATAAACCCATGGATTCACGAGCGATTTGAGTGTGAGATTGATTCGGTGAGTCTGATCTGATGTGTTTGACGTTGACATCATACATCAGTGATTCAATGATTTATTATTAATATGTAACTAATATGTTCTCCCCCAGTATATCCCATAATACGCCCCGTTGGCCCGTTGGCCCATCTCTGCACTAAGTAAGTAAGTATAATGAGTACTGGTTACTGGTGCAGTGCAACACCGATGGATTTGTGAGTCATCAACGTGACTGTGGGCACTTGTCCACCAGTTCGGATGGTATGCGGTATTGAAAATGATAATGATAATGCACTGCTACGCATATAACATCATAGCGTCACGCATCGTAACGGTTCCATGTGTGTGCATGGGCCGGGGCATGGGGTGTTCATTGTTCATTGTTCATCAATATAACTTCATAATCATTCTCAAGTGTCTGGATCGTACAGTGTATGCGGGACTCTGAGAACCTAACAGTTCAGTCTAGTCTATTCGTCTAGTAAGTAGTCTAGAGTCTAGAGCCTAGAAACCGGACTCGACGTCCTGGAAGCCTAGATTCTCAATGAAGTCTGCCTTGCGGCGCAGGGACATTATCATGATGGCCCACCAGCTGAGCTCAGTCATCGTGACATCAACCGTGAAGTTTTACAGCCCATCCGTGATTGGTGCGCTTCTTTACGAAGCACTGAAGTTCTGCGTGCTTTGCTCAATTACAGCAAATGTTGCCGTTGTCAGTTGTCTGTCTGTTCAGTTGTTTTCCAGGTATCCCTATACTACCTGTACAAAGTTAAACTATTAATCGGTAATAATTTGTACTGCCCGTGAGTGGGACCCTTAGCCGTAGCCGTAGATTCAGACACTGACCAACTGTATTGTAGTTGTAGTGTATGCTGTTTGCGGTCTTTGCTGCATTGCCTCAGGTGCCCACCAGACACACCGGCGCCGGCTCTCGCATCTTGCCCCAAATCTTTTTCAAGCCTGGTGCAGAAACCTATGGAGTCATGCATTGGGTGACGACCCCAATGGCCACATCAGCCGTGTTTGCCAAATTAGCGGCCGCGTGTCAGGGAGAGGGGAACAAGGCTGCTGCAACAGAACAGTCTGTGGGCAAGGGCAGCGGTGGCAAGATCAAGGGCAAGGGGAAGGGGTCCGCGAAATCTCAAGTTCGTGGACGCGGGCGGCAAGCGGCTGCCAAACGCAAGACGAAGAAGGAGGACCAGTTCTGAGGGGGGGGGGGTCATGATTCACATGATAGTCATAGTCATTAGTAATCAATAATCCACCGCTGGGTGTTCCCAGTAGATCGTCATGTCGTAGTGAGTGATCAATCAGTCACGCATTGCCAGCCGTACATAAGCCTTATTCAGGGTTTTCGAGCTACATGGTTTTTTATCAGTTTAGGCGGATTGAAAATTGTCATCATGATCAATGCTCATGGAATCATGGATGAATGAATACATGGATGATTGTAGGTTACGTGACGTGCCGTGTCGCAGTTCTCTTCACTATGACATGATGAGTCAAACGATGAGGAGTCCGTGGCAGAAAATGAAGGGGAGGGCCAGCGTGGTGCCTTTATCGACCCGGACACCAACTGGAGTCCCATGTGCTTCCCGATCGATGCAAGTGACGACTCCACTGGCGGCGGCCGCGCAAAGACGGCCCTCGATGATTTCCTGTGTTGCTGTGCTCCGTTGCTGACTGCTTTGCAGGAATCGGGTGCCGATGCTGGAGATTCAGTGCCAATGCTGGACTTGACACATAGCTACGCGACGTCCTCGAACTCGAACCCTCTTGTCTTCGCACTGGGCCACGCGATGAGTTGCTTCCTAGAATTCGCGTGGACTGCTTCGGTCGCCATGCATGGGAAGATAGTACGCCAGTACAGCAGCTTCCGCGCAGAATTGATGCAATTCGTGCCTCTGGTCGTTATGATATAAACTTGGAGATCAGGGATGATGATGTGATGTAATGTTGTTTGGGCTGGATTCACGCACATAGGCCACATAGGCACATAGATTCTTCATTGAAGACTGTTGACATCAAACCAATGTCACAATGTCAAATATATTGAGGGTCCAGGCTGGACTCGACTTTCGAAGTTTGGCTCATGAAGTTCATGTATCAATAGTCGCGGAGTTGCGGAGTAGACTTGTGGAAATCCCTGAAATCCCCGCTTTGTTTGTCGCGCATTGCACATTGTCATTGAGTTGAACTGTGAACCAGTGCGGTAGGCGGTAGACACACAAGGTGAAAACAACATGTTCGATGACCGAGCTCGCAAACAGTGGTGCATCCAACATGCCTGTGAAGATTGCGGATTTGCTGTCAGCCGGTGCTACCCCAACCACTGGCGTTTCACTTGGCCACTTGCGGGATGAGAGTGACGAGGTCAATGCCCAGCACCGGGTGGACATCGGTCTGGAGAGCGTGATGAGCTCCGGCTTGGCCGATTTTGTCAAGGACACACTGCAGCTGCCGTTGGAGTACCACGCGGGGCTCACAAGCATGAAGCAAAAGCTGGCCATCGACACGGGGATTGGCGAGCTCACCAGCAAATTGATTGTCATCCAAAAGATTTACGACCAACTTGCTGATCATTTGCCTCCGACCTGGGTGAGCTGGGCATCGGATGTTGCCGATTTGGCGGCAACCCGCCTGAGCTTTGTGGGGGACTCTGGGCAAGTCTTCCTGCATCGAATCGACTTGCTGGAGCAGTTTGTTGGCCTGCGCTCCGTCTACGTGCTCACCTAGCTACGGGATTTGGCAAAGTTGGGAAAGACCAGGTTTGATGCCTCATTCAATCTGGTGGTTTCCTCCCTCCACGTGGAGATGGCCAAACTGATGGAGAAGCACAAGCTCAAGCAAGTGGCTGGTAAGGTTAACGAGGCTTTGAACATCGCAGCTGCCAGCGGTGGCGGTGAAGTGGCAGCCGCCAATGTAGCTGGGGCCGAGGCGGATGCACATGATGTCCCCGACAGCTCCACAAACTCCACAGATCCTCACCCCATCGCGAGCATACTCCCAGGATTTGATGTTCTGCAGAGCAACTCCGCATCGAAGCAATCTGTTTGCTTGTTGTTGACTTGTTGATTCGTTGATTCATTGATCCATTGATTGGTGTTCTGTTGCTAGTGGAAACGTGGTCACCGCTAGTAACTAGTAGTGGCAGGCATTGATTAATCTATTGCTTAAGCGCATATCGTGTCGGCATATCAGGCAGCGACACATGGGCGCAGAACTGGCAGTCATTGTTGGAGTGCAAGACTCTGGAGAATGCATACAGCCACCTCAAGTGCATGCAAAAGCGTGACTCAGTTGAACCGGATTCACAAAAAAAGACGAGTTCGAACTCAGTGGGAGTGAAGAACTCGGCTCAGGGTGGAGACGGTGATGGTGATGGTGCTGAAGGCCGCGAGGGCCAAGGCACTGGTGACGGTGACGAAGAAGGTGGAGTCTTCACGTACATGTCCCTCTCTGCTGTGTCAACGTGCGGTATGTCATCCGTGTACCAGTCCGAGCATTACAAGACCTTGTTCCCGGATAAGGACATCTCGCTGTCAAGCGTTCACATTAAGATGTTGCAGCTGCAGGTGGAAAGCATGATTTGGGCACCACGGGCGGCAAAACATCACCATCATTTAAGTTTCTATTAGTTGCTATCAGTTTATCAATCTGTATTATGTTTGTTGATTTGAATGTACGTGACATGTGTTCTGCGAGAATGTTTAGTAGTACTATGCTATAGTGCTACTATTTTCGGTTTCGGTTTGGTCAATATACCTATAGCCTATAGATTGTTTGTGGTCTTGCAGTTTCACTCCGGCACTCCGAACTGATACATTTACATCACACATCGACACATCACGCCGCATTTCTGCAACACTGCATCCCTTTGATCGTGTACACTTCACTTCACCATTTCACCATTGCCATCAGGCGGCACGCTGTCATGTCACAGTATAGCACCTGCCAGTCACAACCTAAATAAACCTGAACTGCTTGCGGCGCTGAGTCCTGTGGTCATTGTCAGTGGCGGTCACTTCATTCCTAAATTAATCTGAGGACATTTTCTCATTGTGCTCAGAGCTCACGAACCCGCATGTTGACTGGAACTTCGGTGATGCAGCTGCAGAGTCAGCAGCATTGAGTTCCGGTAGCAAGTCCTCTGTGAACAAGGTTGTCAAGCAGACCCAGACCGAGCGCTTGTACTTGAAGGATCTGTCTGATGTGCAGGGACAGGGCACTGGTGGACATGAGGCGGCAGGATTCAAGTTCCCGTTTGCTGGCCCGGTTTCCATTGCCAAAGGTCCAAACAGTATTCATGTGGCCACCCTTTTCGACGTGAAGTTCTACGTGAACCCTGGCCCGCCCAATGCCTCCATTATCGTCCCCGCTTGGCAAGTGCCGACCACACCCAAGGCGAGCAAGGCAACAGTCGAAGACGGGCCGATCGTCGAGAGGGAATGCGTGACTCGAGTCGAATGCTTTGGCTTCATAATGATCATACTGATTTTTATCATAATGGTCCGGTCATAAGGTCATAAGTTACAAATAAAATGATGATATGATGATGTTGATGATTGATGATACAATCTGAGCACCGGGGTTGGTCCCAGTCCCGTCCAAGTGGTGATCAGGAGTCATCAGGATTCGTCTATCATACTTGTTACTTGTTGACTCATTGACTTGTTTGTTTCAAGTGTTCAGTGTTCATAGTGTTCATTCGATACTCAAAGTTGAGTCAGTCAGTGAGTCAGTCTTTCCGTTTCTCAGTTCGAGGTGAGTCGTTAGTTCTTTGTCCTTCGTCAGGTAGTCAATAGTGGCAGTTTTGGGCAGGGTTTGGTGTGGGGTGTTTAGTTAGATGTCTTGGTAGTAGTGGTAGTAGTAGTCAGTAGTCGTAGTAGTCGT
>CAJNDT010005923.1:176563-189063 GCA_905221615.1 Symbiodinium sp. CCMP2592
GTCAGGGAGTGAGTGGGTGAGTAAGTCAGTGAGCGGGTCTGAGTGAGTGTATACTGTATACCAGTATTCTTATAGACCAGACAAGTGATAGCAGCGTGTTCGCATGTACCTGTGTGGGTTCGTGGTGCAGGCTGAGCTGAAGTCGGATTTGACGTGGGCAATCAATCGACCAAGCAGCCAGTGGACGCTCTCTCACGGTGGTGGATCTGTGAATTCATCTCTGGATGGTGTAGATTTGTTTGAAGATGGTGCCAAGACCTTTGAGAGGGGCTTGAACGCTTTCGAAACGACCTCTTTGGCAGCATATCGTGAACGCTGGCCAGGAGCGGCGTTCTCACTGAGTCAGAACGGCGCAACTACGCACGCCATGCACTCATGCATGCAGACGGGCTCCCTGCATACCATCACCCACTATAGTGGGCTCATTTGGGCAGATGGTCCCTTGGCCACTGGTGCTGGCTACCAGGATATGATTCCCGCTGATGTGCAGCCACGCGTGGCGTGTCAGGATGGCAGATGGCTCATGGGACGAGAGTGCCTGATGGCGATGGGGTGGCCTGTGCATCCACTGCTGCATGAGGGTTTGAAGTTCTGCAGTTTCACTGCTCCTCGAGACACTAGGCTTTTCTAAGGCGGTTAAGGCAAAGATTTGGTTCAGCATTTGTTTTTTTTGTCCGTTGGTTCGTTGCTGTATCCAGCCATGCCACTTGTGAAATTGAATCGAGTCATTGACATGTATAGACCACGTACCGACCCGTGTCGACTTCAAACGGGCAATTTCAAGGACTCTCCGCCAACTTCCCGTCAGATGCGAGCATTCGCCGGCAATTCAATGAACCTCATGGCTATGACAGTGCAGTTGTTGAACGCTTTGGTTCACATGGATGCGCCTTGGCAACACAGCCGAGGATGGCTCGGACTTGCTACGTCCCAATATCAAGCTTTTCAATCTTTTCAATGTGTTTGGGTGTTCGGTGTTCGGGCACTACTCCAGCGATTTGTCGAGTGTTCATATCACTTCCAGGGGAGAGTTCGAGGGTCCTGACGCGAATCACACCGATATATCACATACCTATATAGAAACACGCCACACCAGACGACATAGAACGATGACCGACGATGACGATGGCTCGGGGGGGGGGGTGGTGTTAGAGATCTCAAGTAACTTAGATTCAGAGGACATCAGACATAAGACATAAGTGAACTAAATGAAGCTTGGGGCGAGCGGAGAGATAGATAGAGAGAGAGAGAGAGAGAGAGAAAGACGGAGAGAGAGAGAGACGAGAGAGAGAGAGAGAGGAGAGAGAGACGGCGAAGAGAGAGAGAGAGAGAGAGAGAGAGAGAGAGAGAGAGAGAGAGAGAGAGAGAGAGGGAGAGATAGAGAGAGGGAGAGAGCCCCGAGACAGCAGTTTATATTATAATACGTTACGATAATATGTTTTACAAAGAGAGAGAGAGAGAGAGAGAGAGAGAGATAGAGAGAGATCCAGTAGAGCATCCCGTGTGTGAGATGCGTTGAGGTCAAGAATCCATGTCCGGTTTTCTGGGGGCTGCATGCCATACGACAGCAACTGGTTACCGAACAAGATGATGATGAAGCTGAGCCAGAGCCACTTCGCAGGAGGGTGCGTGCGAAGTCGCCGCCGCCCGTCCTTCCCGCAGCTAAGCGCAGTCGCCCACCTCCAGCATTTCGACATGTCTACTACCCGAGGGCGACTGGCGGGGCATAGACATAATAAACAGGGCATGCGGCATCACCATTATGAATCATCATGGCACCGCCTGGCTTTGCATTGCTGTGCATTGACAGTCTGACAGTTGTCATTGTGCATTGCAAGTGTTTGTGCATGAGAGATTTGATCGTGGATTTGAGTCCACAGCGCGGACTTCACAGTCCGCCAGAGCCATTGCCAACAATCAAGATTTTACTGTACATCCTCATGTCAGGTCATGTTAAATGTTATTATGTCCGTATGTCCACATAACGGTACAATCGAATGTGTGGCCTTGGTGTCTAGTAGTCTTTCTAAGAACACTGAAACCGACATGGCCGCCGTAGCCTCATAGTACACACCGGTCACCAACGCAGTATCTTGAAGTCATTTGTACTTCGGAGGCTCTGGTTTCAAGATTTCATAGTTGTGTGAGCCAGCTGTGTGTGGGCGGCCGGCAGACCTGTTGCGAGCCTGTTGCGACTTTACTGAGTGACAGTGATTGCACCTACCTACGTACTACTGCCACTCCTTCTACTATTGCTACTACTACTACTGCTACTACTACTCTACTACTACTACTACTGCT
Organism: Symbiodinium sp. CCMP2592; assembly: GCA_905221615.1. Classification (NCBI taxonomy): domain Eukaryota; class Dinophyceae; order Suessiales; family Symbiodiniaceae; genus Symbiodinium; species Symbiodinium sp. CCMP2592. The sequence continues at coordinate 178,865 of CAJNDT010005923.1, forward strand.
ACTACTACTACTACTACTGCTACTACTATTACTTATTACTACTACTATTATTACTACTGCTACTGGTACTATTGCTATTGCTAATGCTACTGCTACTGCTACTACTACTACTACAACTACTACTACTACTACTACTACTACTACTACAAGCCTGGAAGGAAGGACACAAAACAGCACTCTGATCACCTTTAATCGAACACACACCTCAACGTGCTGAGTGTCCTTTCAACCGGCTCCTACTACTACTACTACTTCTACTAATACTACTACTTCTACTACTCCTACTACTACTACTACTACTACTACTACTACTACTACTACTCCTACTACTACTACTACTACTACTACTACTACTACTACTACTACTACTACTACTACTACTACTACTACTACTACAGTACTACTTCGACTACTTCGCCTACCCCTCACCTCCTCCTCCTCCTCCTCCTTGCCTGTTCCTCGTTCTCTCACTATACTATTTTTTGTTCGATAATTCGATAATGTTATTGTAATAACTTGGCAAAGCGAATCTGAGTTATGCTGATTACTTGATCGGGCTGATTACTTGATCGGGTCACAGGCAGTGCCGGCATTGCCGCCTGGCTCACTTGGTACATTACAGTCGCCATCTGGCGCAGTGGCTGCGCTTGCTGCACCATGGTAGGGATCACTGTGTCACACGTGGCCGAGAGACACACAACGGACAACATATAATAGGCATAGGCATGATGATGTAGTCGACCAAATCTATCAAAGTAAGATTAATTTTAATCAAGTTCGTCATCGTAAAAGTCCGAATGAATTATGAGTCGTATGGTTGTAGTTGTAGTAGTTGTATGAGTCCGTATTGTTCGAGGTGCCGAGGTAACCGTATAGCCGTATAGTCATGTATATATTATATATGATATGTGTAGGAATTAGGTAGTATGTTTTGTGTGAGTGTTCTAGGTTAACAACTTAAGATTTAACAACTTATAACACCATAGCAACATAACATAACATATCTGTCGCTCAACCGCTCGGTTGTTGCGGTGACGGTGACGGTGAGTTTCCACAGACTCTGCATAGACTGCATGCACTACAGACTCGACTCGACTCAACGCTCTTGGTCATTTGCCGACCAGTGACCAGTGCCAGTGCGTCAGACGGCCACACGGTATCATATTTGTCTCGGATGGGACGGGCTGTAGCTTAACGGCCTAAAGGCTGCGACCTGTCGTGTCGAGCCTGCCAGCAGTAACGTATTCATTACAGATTCATAATTCATGAATTCATGACACAAACAACATTGCCGATGCCTGTGCCCGTGCCAGTGTGTGTGTCCCTACTGGGGCATGCGGCATGCGACCCACCGCTGCCATACTAGTTACTAGCTACAGTACAGCTACGGCTGGGCCATCACGGTGTACAGCCAGTCGCAGTCTGTGTCTGTGTACAGCATTTGTCTTTGGTCATGTCCAGCTGCTCGTTCAGCCATCGCTTTCAGGTGAGCAGGGTGCTCCATTGAGGCAGTGGTTGATGTTGCACGGTCAGACGTTCAGACTAGTTATCCGGGGTAGGGAAGACGGACACCATTGGCAACCATTGTCGCGACAAAAAGACACCAGGACTTCTCTCTCGCTCGCCGTCCCGCGATATTGACATAGCAGTAGCAGCATTGGACCGGGTCATTCGTATTCACTCGCCAAGAGGCGGCAACATGCTTGGAGAGGCAATGGGAAGTCTAGTGGCACGTGGTAAGTTTGTGAAATTTAAGTTGTAAGTTGTGAGTTGTTCCGAGTCATTCATTGATTGACTGGGCGGTTTGACTCACACGGAGCCACCCACGCACCGAGTCCACCGACCACCGAGTATGGTTTTCAAAAAGCTGCCTGCATGTGGCACTGTCATGTCATATAGTGCGGCATTAACGTCGCTATCATTGTTGCGAAATTGTGTAACTGTAAAGTCGCATTTGCGGCCTGCTCCGGCTGATTCGTGAGAACAATTGGAAAACTCAGATTTGCTGTTTGTCCGTGTCCGCTACAAGCGTTCAGTAGTACAATAGTACAATAGTTACCGTCGGTCCGTCATTCTGTCAATGGCACGCCTAGACACAAAACCTCCAAACCAGAAACTAGAAACCCTGTCCGTCCCTAAAGCCTACACCGCCTACACCGCTCTAATCCTGACCCTCCAGACTTTCTAGACTCTAAGCCTTAACCCTTGACCGTGGACCCTTAACCCCTGCACCGTGACCTGATGCGCAGGAGCCAGGGGACGCCTTGTGGACATGTTGCTTGCCTTTCGGCATGCCAAATCGAGCTGCGAACTCAGAGTGCATGTCACTGCTTACCTCTGAGCTGAGCTGTGTGCCTGTGTGCCCAGTTTCCAGTGCAGTGTCGCAGTGCAATGTTCTGCCAGTATCGAGTGAGTTCATCCCAGCTCCACGATTGAGTCAGAACTGGTGACGATGGTGACTTGACACATGCATACAATCATATAAACCCTTTGTGTCTGCAGTGCATTGCATGACCTCTCAAGGAGTGGACGGTGGACGGTTGCGTGTTCAGTTCTCTGTCAGAAATGGTCCTGACAATTGTAGCACACTAAGCACACTGCACACCATTCATTCGGAGTTCGTCGAATTCGTATTGATTGGTCGGTTGTGGTGATATCGAAACGATACTGTAGTGATACCCAGTCCGTCCGTCCCTCCAGTCCTTCCATTGACCACCATACATCGACGAATCCGTCGATACACTTTTCACATCACATCGTCCACCCCGGCCATCAGCCATCATGTCGAAGAGGATGGCGTCCGAAAGCACCGGAGCCGGAGCATCCTCATCCTCGGCGAAACAGCCACGCATCAGTGATGGTTCAGCTGACCCGAGCGATCATGCTGATTTGAAAGACCTCGGCTTAGCTGACCTGAGAGGCCAGTTACTGACCGAGGAAGTCTTTAAGCGCTGGGGAGCTGGGACAGTCACACTGCCTTGGTTTGCTGGTGGCAATGCTGGCCTTCAAGGAGAACGAACCATCCGCCCAGATCCAGTCAATAGGCCGATCATGGAATCCCTAGCAGAAGCGTACTGCGACAGGATTTTGCAGAGCGGCCTGAACATTGACTGCTCAGGCAGGATTCGTTTGACTTGATTGAGAGTCGGTTCCGAAATCACTATATTGGATCTAATGACTCTATTGAATCTATTGAATCATTCATCGACTATTCGACTTAACCTAAGTCAGGGTTGATAGATCATTAGTAATCGACATAACTACTAGTAACACGGTAACACGTAACAAGTAGGGTGATCGAGTCGAGTCAAATGTCATAGTCATAGAGTCATAGAGTCATAGAGTCATAGTCATAGTCCTTGGGGCCTTGGGGTCATTTTTTGACTTTGTGACAGGCCGCGCATGGATGGTTTACGGTCCGAACGCGCAAACTGTGTACGCTATCACCTTCAACCATCGAAGCGAAGCTATGTACCGAGCGATCAAGAAGGACCCTTCGAACATCTTTGTGCAAAGAGCATTGTCATCCGGACTGGAGAATGTGCGTATGCTCAAGGCGGACACGCCTCCAGCAGTGCGTCGGGTGATGTGTTCCCTTCACAACGCTTTTCACGACGGTATGGGTGAGATGTTTATGAGTTTACTCGACAGTGCTGAAGAGCTAATGCGAGATTGGGAAGCCAAAATTTCAGGTCCTGGCGGAACAGGTTTGACAACCCGAAACAGCATGTATGATTCCTATTTGGAAGCGTTCCTATGGAAGGAGCGCAAAGCCCAAGGCTGGAGTGAAAGCCTCAACTACTTCAAAACGACAAACATCCTCAACAACTATCTCGTGAAGTACAGAGTGAAGGAGCCCTTTCGATCTTGGGCGAACGAGCACATGAATTTCGCGGACTTCAAGCTCAACAACAGGTTTGGCTCATGGGGCCATGGGGCTCGTGCATAAACTGCATAAACCCATGGATTCACGAGCGATTTGAGTGTGAGATTGATTCGGTGAGTCTGATCTGATGTGTTTGACGTTGACATCATACATCAGTGATTCAATGATTTATTATTAATATGTAACTAATATGTTCTCCCCCAGTATATCCCATAATACGCCCCGTTGGCCCGTTGGCCCATCTCTGCACTAAGTAAGTAAGTATAATGAGTACTGGTTACTGGTGCAGTGCAACACCGATGGATTTGTGAGTCATCAACGTGACTGTGGGCACTTGTCCACCAGTTCGGATGGTATGCGGTATTGAAAATGATAATGATAATGCACTGCTACGCATATAACATCATAGCGTCACGCATCGTAACGGTTCCATGTGTGTGCATGGGCCGGGGCATGGGGTGTTCATTGTTCATTGTTCATCAATATAACTTCATAATCATTCTCAAGTGTCTGGATCGTACAGTGTATGCGGGACTCTGAGAACCTAACAGTTCAGTCTAGTCTATTCGTCTAGTAAGTAGTCTAGAGTCTAGAGCCTAGAAACCGGACTCGACGTCCTGGAAGCCTAGATTCTCAATGAAGTCTGCCTTGCGGCGCAGGGACATTATCATGATGGCCCACCAGCTGAGCTCAGTCATCGTGACATCAACCGTGAAGTTTTACAGCCCATCCGTGATTGGTGCGCTTCTTTACGAAGCACTGAAGTTCTGCGTGCTTTGCTCAATTACAGCAAATGTTGCCGTTGTCAGTTGTCTGTCTGTTCAGTTGTTTCCAGGTATCCCTATACTACCTGTACAAAGTTAAACTATTAATCGATAATAATTTGTACTGCCCGTGAGTGGGACCCTTAGCCGTAGCCGTAGATTCAGACACTGACCAACTGTATTGTAGTTGTAGTGTATGCTGTTTGCGGTCTTTGCTGCATTGCCTCAGGTGCCCACCAGACACACCGGCGCCGGCTCTCGCATCTTGCCCCAAATCTTTTTCAAGCCTGGTGCAGAAACCTATGGAGTCATGCATTGGGTGACGACCCCAATGGCCACATCAGCCGTGTTTGCCAAATTAGCGGCCGCGTGTCAGGGAGAGGGGAACAAGGCTGCTGCAACAGAACAGTCTGTGGGCAAGGGCAGCGGTGGCAAGATCAAGGGCAAGGGGAAGGGGTCCGCGAAATCTCAAGTTCGTGGACGCGGGCGGCAAGCGGCTGCCAAACGCAAGACGAAGAAGGAGGACCAGTTCTGAGGGGGGGGCGGGGTCATGATTCACATGATAGTCATAGTCATTAGTAATCAATAATCCACCGCTGGGTGTTCCCAGTAGATCGTCATGTCGTAGTGAGTGATCAATCAGTCACGCATTGCCAGCCGTACATAAGCCTTATTCAGGGTTTTCGAGCTACATGGTTTTTTATCAGTTTAGGCGGATTGAAAATTGTCATCATGATCAATGCTCATGGAATCATGGATGAATACATGGATGATTGTAGGTTACGTGACGTGCCGTGTCGCAGTTCTCTTCACTATGACATGATGAGTCAAACGATGAGGAGTCCGTGGCAGAAAATGAAGGGGAGGGCCAGCGTGGTGCCTTTATCGACCCGGACACCAACTGGAGTCCCATGTGCTTCCCGATCGATGCAAGTGACGACTCCACTGGCGGCGGCCGCGCAAAGACGGCCCTCGATGATTTCCTGTGTTGCTGTGCTCCGTTGCTGACTGCTTTGCAGGAATCGGGTGCCGATGCTGGAGATTCAGTGCCAATGCTGGACTTGACACATAGCTACGCGACGTCCTCGAACTCGAACCCTCTTGTCTTCGCACTGGGCCACGCGATGAGTTGCTTCCTAGAATTCGCGTGGACTGCTTCGGTCGCCATGCATGGGAAGATAGTACGCCAGTACAGCAGCTTCCGCGCAGAATTGATGCAATTCGTGCCTCTGGTCGTTATGATATAAACTTGGAGATCAGGGATGATGATGTGATGTAATGTTGTTTGGGCTGGATTCACGCACATAGGCCACATAGGCACATAGATTCTTCATTGAAGACTGTTGACATCAAACCAATGTCACAATGTCAAATATATTGAGGGTCCAGGCTGGACTCGACTTTCGAAGTTTGGCTCATGAAGTTCATGTATCAATAGTCGCGGAGTTGCGGAGTAGACTTGTGGAAATCCCTGAAATCCCCGCTTTGTTTGTCGCGCATTGCACATTGTCATTGAGTTGAACTGTGAACCAGTGCGGTAGGCGGTAGACACACAAGGTGAAAACAACATGTTCGATGACCGAGCTCGCAAACAGTGGTGCATCCAACATGCCTGTGAAGATTGCGGATTTGCTGTCAGCCGGTGCTACCCCAACCACTGGCGTTTCACTTGGCCACTTGCGGGATGAGAGTGACGAGGTCAATGCCCAGCACCGGGTGGACATCGGTCTGGAGAGCGTGATGAGCTCCGGCTTGGCCGATTTTGTCAAGGACACACTGCAGCTGCCGTTGGAGTACCACGCGGGGCTCACAAGCATGAAGCAAAAGCTGGCCATCGACACGGGGGATTGGCGAGCTCACCAGCAAATTGATTGTCATCCAAAAGATTTACGACCAACTTGCTGATCATTTGCCTCCGACCTGGGTGAGCTGGGCATCGGATGTTGCCGATTTGGCGGCAACCCGCCTGAGCTTTGTGGGGGACTCTGGGCAAGTCTTCCTGCATCGAATCGACTTGCTGGAGCAGTTTGTTGGCCTGCGCTCCGTCTACGTGCTCACCTTGCTACGGGATTTGGCAAAGTTGGGAAAGACCAGGTTTGATGCCTCATTCAATCTGGTGGTTTCCTCCCTCCACGTGGAGATGGCCAAACTGATGGAGAAGCACAAGCTCAAGCAAGTGGCTGGTAAGGTTAACGAGGCTTTGAACATCGCAGCTGCCAGCGGTGGCGGTGAAGTGGCAGCCGCCAATGTAGCTGGGGCCGAGGCGGATGCACATGATGTCCCCGACAGCTCCACAAACTCCACAGATCCTCACCCCATCGCGAGCATACTCCCAGGATTTGATGTTCTGCAGAGCAACTCCGCATCGAAGCAATCTGTTTGCTTGTTGTTGACTTGTTGATTCGTTGATTCATTGATCCATTGATTGGTGTTCTGTTGCTAGTGGAAACGTGGTCACCGCTAGTAACTAGTAGTGGCAGGCATTGATTAATCTATTGCTTAAGCGCATATCGTGTCGGCATATCAGGCAGCGACACATGGGCGCAGAACTGGCAGTCATTGTTGGAGTGCAAGACTCTGGAGAATGCATACAGCCACCTCAAGTGCATGCAAAAGCGTGACTCAGTTGAACCGGATTCACAAAAAAAGACGAGTTCGAACTCAGTGGGAGTGAAGAACTCGGCTCAGGGTGGAGACGGTGATGGTGATGGTGCTGAAGGCCGCGAGGGCCAAGGCACTGGTGACGGTGACGAAGAAGGTGGAGTCTTCACGTACATGTCCCTCTCTGCTGTGTCAACGTGCGGTATGTCATCCGTGTACCAGTCCGAGCATTACAAGACCTTGTTCCCGGATAAGGACATCTCGCTGTCAAGCGTTCACATTAAGATGTTGCAGCTGCAGGTGGAAAGCATGATTTGGGCACCACGGGCGGCAAAACATCACCATCATTTAAGTTTCTATTAGTTGCTATCAGTTTATCAATCTGTATTATGTTTGTTGATTTGAATGTACGTGACATGTGTTCTGCGAGAATGTTTAGTAGTACTATGCTATAGTGCTACTATTTTCGGTTTCGGTTTGGTCAATATACCTATAGCCTATAGATTGTTTGTGGTCTTGCAGTTTCACTCCGGCACTCCGAACTGATACATTTACATCACACATCGACACATCACGCCGCATTTCTGCAACACTGCATCCCTTTGATCGTGTACACTTCACTTCACCATTTCACCATTGCCATCAGGCGGCACGCTGTCATGTCACAGTATAGCACCTGCCAGTCACAACCTAAATAAACCTGAACTGCTTGCGGCGCTGAGTCCTGTGGTCATTGTCAGTGGCGGTCACTTCATTCCTAAATTAATCTGAGGACATTTTCTCATTGTGCTCAGAGCTCACGAACCCGCATGTTGACTGGAACTTCGGTGATGCAGCTGCAGAGTCAGCAGCATTGAGTTCCGGTAGCAAGTCCTCTGTGAACAAGGTTGTCAAGCAGACCCAGACCGAGCGCTTGTACTTGAAGGATCTGTCTGATGTGCAGGGACAGGGCACTGGTGGACATGAGGCGGCAGGATTCAAGTTCCCGTTTGCTGGCCCGGTTTCCATTGCCAAAGGTCCAAACAGTATTCATGTGGCCACCCTTTTCGACGTGAAGTTCTACGTGAACCCTGGCCCGCCCAATGCCTCCATTATCGTCCCCGCTTGGCAAGTGCCGACCACACCCAAGGCGAGCAAGGCAACAGTCGAAGACGGGCCGATCGTCGAGAGGGAATGCGTGACTCGAGTCGAATGCTTTGGCTTCATAATGATCATACTGATTTTTATCATAATGGTCCGGTCATAAGGTCATAAGTTACAAATAAAATGATGATATGATGATGTTGATGATTGATGATACAATCTGAGCACCGGGGTTGGTCCCAGTCCCGTCCAAGTGGTGATCAGGAGTCATCAGGATTCGTCTATCATACTTGTTACTTGTTGACTCATTGACTTGTTTGTTTCAAGTGTTCAGTGTTCATAGTGTTCATTCGATACTCAAAGTTGAGTCAGTCAGTGAGTCAGTCTTTCCGTTTCTCAGTTCGAGGTGAGTCGTTAGTTCTTTGTCCTTCGTCAGGTAGTCAATAGTGGCAGTTTTGGGCAGGGTTTAGTGTGGGGTGTTTAGTTAGATGTCTTGGTAGTAGTGGTAGTAGTAGTCAGTAGTCGTAGTAGTCGTATGATTAGTAGTAATAGTACTAAAGTAGTAGTCGTAGTAGTAGTAGTAGTAGTAGTCGTAGTAGTTGTAGTAGGAGGAGCTATCTACTATCGACTATCTACTACTGTCTACAGTGCCTTTGGTTTCATCCGTGAACAAAGTGCGCAGTTGGCTGAAGGCCGAAGGCCTTACTAGCCTTACTTACGTATGCTGTCCAATTATTCAATTCAAATATTCTTTCAATGACTCAATGCCATTCTAGATCATTGGGCAATGTGGCAATGAGTCGGCAATGAGCCAATGAATCGTCAGTCACTCAGGCATTCACACGGTGGATGACTTTGGAAACATGGACGGAACCGGCGGATGCGAATGACAAAAATCCGGAGCATGTGATGGTGAAGATCGAGGTCCCATCGCTGCTTGACTCCTAGACTTTGATTTTTTTTAATATCTGATCTGGTCTTTCATTCTTCGGTTTCCTTAGGGCCCTTAGGCTAAAGGCCCTTTAGGCTAAGGCCATATTTGATCAAACTTCAAAGAATCCCAAATTGATTTTTGTAATGTGGGACCACTGACCACGGCCTCAGGATTGTTCCAGTGAAAAGCGTCTTGGACCAAGCTGTAGCTTTGAACGAGGACGGCTTCACATTGTTGAAGTTCGTTCCCGCCAAGAGTTCACGTGCGAAGCAGCTGGAGAAAGATGGCGTGACCATGGACTCAGAATTCGAGGACCCTCCCGCGTTCGGACTCACTGCTGCCGAGCAAGAGCGTAAGACCAGGATGGAAAAGGAAGGCATGCAGACAGGCTACGCAGTGAAAAGCAGCGAAGACAAGAAACTCGAGAAGGACCGTAAGAAGAAACTGCAGAGTGCAAAGCACCTGCTGAAGTGAATCCATGGAATTCGGCATAGCAGTGCGGCAGTGCGGCATAGACTCACAGACCCTTCGTGAGCAGTGGGCTGTGGACGCCGGTCTGTTCTGTTCAGGTGTACTATGTGACATATGTACTACTTTGGACTACTTGGATTGTTTTGTTAACCTAATCTCGTTAATTTGTTGAACTATTCTACTATTCTACTCACTATTCTACTGACTGACACTGACTATTCAAATCCCATCCTCAGCCGTGAGCCGTCGCCCTACTTCTACTGCAAACAGTACACGGCACTACAAGGCTAGAAGGTGGGCCTATCAAGTAAAGAACGTCATGAATATGAACAGAAACGGTGACGGTGACTAGAATACTAGAATGGCCATACAAGAACAGTGACAGTGCAGTGCCGTGCATTGTGCACTACGTAGAATAGAATCCTAGACTAACGGAACGGAGCTTGACGCTACAGGCTAC